>CM056834.1:21660000-21752500 GCA_029853015.1 Chelidonichthys spinosus | reverse complement strand
TCATGGTTTTGGTACTTTCTGTATATTTCGGTAGTGATATCATCCTTTAATGACTCATTTTGGGTCTTGTGTTTTCGCAGAGGAGGAGAGAAGGGTCAGAGCCAATGACCGAGAGTACAACGAAAAGTTTCAGTACGCGGTAAGACCGTTTTCTCTCCCCTCCATGGTCCACGACAAAGGCAGAGAGAGAACTTTTCAAACACTTCAACTGAAATGTTGTGAATGACATAAAGTTTTTTGTTTTTTTCCTCATTCAGAGTAACTGCATTATGACATCCAAGTACAACATCATCACCTTTCTGCCCGTCAACTTGTTTGAGCAGTTCCAGGAAGTAGCGAACACCTACTTCCTTTTCCTGCTCATACTGCAGGTGAGGAGAGAAGGTGGAGGGCGGGTTGAGAGAGAGAGAGAGAGAGAGAGAGAGAGAGAGAGAGAGAGAGAGAGAGAATGTGTATATATAAGAGGCATATTACATCATATATACTGTTTATATAATTCATATAAATTGATACCTAATATTTGGGCAAATTATAAACGACAACATTGTTACCATCACTTTAATGCCAATAAAGCCCCATTGAATTGAATTGAATTGAATTGAATCTCTAAAGGACAGAGAAAGTGATAGCTGGCTTGAGACATCGACATTCAATTAAATTAATAGGTTATTATAAATAATTATGTCAGGGAATCAGCAATATGACAATCAGCTGTTTCTAAAACACAGAATTAGTGAGCGTGACTCTGAGGGATGCGAGAGCAACATGGGATCATCCTGCCAACCGGTTTCACATGGACACCTTTCACAGTCATAGTTCCAAGAAGCCCTTTTATTATTAATCTTTCAGTTTTGGGGATTGCTTTTGTTCAGATTGAAATGTCACCATCAGAGCCACTAACACTGTATGTTGTAACACTGCCGTTATGTCTGTGAATCAACTAATCACCCCTCGTCTCTGTCTAGTTAATACCTCAGATCTCCTCCCTCTCCTGGTTCACTACCATTGTGCCTTTAGCTTTGGTGCTGAGCATTACCGCAGTCAAGGATGCCACGGACGACTATGTGAGCATGTTGTTTTTATACGCACACAATTTAGTTTGTGGCAGGATAACATCACAGTGAAGACCTGATTATTACTAGCAGACAATAACAAAGGGTCTCTTGAACATTGTGGGATCACATTGATCTTTGTCTCCTGCAGTTTCGTCACAAGAGCGACAACCAAGTGAACAACCGTCAGTCTCAGGTCCTCATCCGCGGCTCGTGAGTCTCCCGACTTGTCATGTGCAACTAAATGCAGTTTTGCTTTGCGAGGTTTCCTAAAACCCTCAAACTGTTAACCTCTGTTTCGCTGTTTCAGGCTACAGAATGAAAAGTGGATGAACGTTCGAGTGGGTGATATCACTAAACTGGAAAACAACCAGTTTGTGTCGGTAAGTGTGTGTGCCCCACATCAACGTACAACGTGTACAAACCGCATATGCTAATAGACATTTTTATCATCACTGTGCTCATTCTGGTCCTGTCACTGCAAGCCGATGCTCAACTCCTGTGTCTGTTTTCAGGCTGACCTGCTCCTGCTGTCCAGCAGCGAACCTCATGGACTCTGTTACATCGAGACAGCCGAGCTGGACGGGTCAGAAAACACACCACTCTACGACTCTCACAGTGCCTCAACCAACAGGACACTGCTTCTAAATCGCTGACTGCTGTGTTATCTTGCAGAGAGACCAACATGAAGGTCCGTCAGTCCGTCTCAGTTACATCTGAACTCGGAGGGCCGAACAACTTGGCTTCGTTCGACGGTGAGTTTTGGGAAAACCCATCCTCTACTTTCGATGTCAGGCTTGGTTCACCATCCTCTGTGATATAAAGGTCAACAGGTTTCAGTGTTTAAAAAAAACTGTATTGCACCCGGGCACATTAACCAAAAAACCCCACAAACGCCTTCTTTCTGCCAGCATTGAGTGACAGCCTCTCATTACACGCCCACTAGTCTCACACAACCAAAGCACAGTGTGCCCACACACACACACACACACACACACACACACACACACACACACACAGTCCTCACCTGCTGCGGAAAATGCATTACTGCAGCAAATCAACCCACACTTTGCCTCGTATCAATTTACGAAAGGTCTGGGTTTCGGCCTCAGTGTGTGTGTGTGTGTGTGTGTGTGTGTGTGTGTGTGTGTGGAGACTATGGCCTGATGTCACACTGATGATTAATTCAACACTTTATCAAACACCTAGGAAAATAAACTTAATACTGCAAATGGATTCTATGATATAGCATCTGATGTAGCCGTGTGTGTGTGTGTGTGTGTGTGGAGACTATGGCCTGATGTCACACTGATGATTAATTCAACACTTTATCAAACACCTAGGAAAATAAACTTAATACTGCAAATGGATTCTATGATATAGCATCTGATGTAGCCGTGTGTGTGTGTGTGTGTGTGTGTGTGTAAAGGTGAGGTGGTGTGTGAGCCCCCCAACAACAAGCTGGATCGTTTCTGTGGGACTCTGTACTGGAGAGACAAGAAATACCCCCTGACCAACCAGAACATGCTGCTACGAGGATGCGTCCTCCGCAACACGGAGGCGTGCTACGGCCTGGTCATCTTTGCAGGTCGTATGTGTGTGTGTGTGTGTGTGTGTGTGTGTGTGTGAGACAGAATGCATGTGATGTGAACAGGTTTAACCTGCCCCTGTTTCTGTCCCAGGCCCAGATACCAAGCTGATGCAGAACAGCGGTTGCACCAAGTTTAAGCGCACAAGCATCGACCGTCTGATGAACACTCTGGTCCTCTGGGTAGGACGCCGCTAACCCTCACCCAGTCACTATTTCAGGACATGAGCTCAGGCTTGAATCTAGTTTCACATATCTCCTCTATATCGTCCCAATTTGGGCTCAACTGACCAGAGATCCACATGCAAGATATCCGATTGTACTCACTGTCTGTCCTGTTTCTCCGCCTGCGTTCCTGTCAGATCTTTGGCTTCCTGGTGTGTATGGGTGTCATCCTGGCTGTGGGCAACGCAGTGTGGGAGAGGGAGGTGGGCTCCCTGTTTCAGAGCTATCTGCCCTGGGACCCTCCCGTGGACAACTTCCTGTTCTCGGCCTTCCTCTCGTTCTGGTCTTACGTCATCATTCTCAACACCGTGGTGCCTATCTCTCTGTATGTCAGGTGAGAACAAGTCCAAGACATACTGGGCTAAAACAAAGTGTGTAGAAGAGGGATGCTCATGTACGCTGAAATCCAACTTCAAAAGACAAGTTTGCACTGTTTGTATATGTTGTCTGCAGATATTCCCTTTCAGGTAAGAGAGTTTTTACATTCACTGCTGTCTGACTAGTGCATGGGTGTGTGACTAATTGCTCTGCGTGTCACTACAGGCTGAAGTAATAACTGAAGAGACATATTGTTGTCCTCAATCTCTGTCCGCGAAGTGTAATCTACTGGTGTAATCTACTGGTGTAATCTACTGGTGTAATCTACTGGTGTGATCTACTGGTGTAATGTACTGTAATCATGTCCCTGTGTCACCTGTATGCGTGTCAGTGTGGAGGTGATCAGACTGGGTCACAGCTACTTCATTAACTGGGACCAGCAGATGTTCTGCTCACAGTGTAACACGGCGGCCGAGGCCAGGACCACCACTCTGAACGAGGAGCTTGGCCAGGTGGGCGTCCACATTCATTCTACTTGCTGTTGCTGTCCTGATGCTTTAGTTCATTCATCTTAAAAAATGCATTTTTGTTAATTTTCCAATACACTCTGCAGTAACTGAATGAACCACTCGTGTCTTACTGCCAACATGAAATGCACCTGCAGGCTAAATACAGGGATCTAAATTCAGAGGGGAGGAGGCTTCACATATTGGTCTGAAGGATGTATCACTCTCTTGGACTAATTTGTGTTCATAAGCCGTCAAAAAATCCCCACCGTGAAACCCATCTCATGCATCTCAATAAAAACAACTTTTTTTTTTTACCTTTATTAGAAGTAGAGAAGATCATGTTGGTCCAGTTGCAGTTTTGCAGTTCTTTATTTTAATTTCTGGATTCGCCAATATTTTAAAACATAGCTTTAATCTCACATTTAGATTTGCAGTAACTTCACAACAATTTCATTGTTTTTTGGATTCATTGTTACCATTTAATTTGTTTCCTTTAGGTTGAATACATCTTCAGTGACAAGACTGGAACTCTCACTCAGAACATCATGAGCTTCAATAAGTGCTCCATCAATGGACAGACGTACGGTAAGTGCACACACACACACACACACACACACACACACACACACACATTGTGGTTACTTAATTAGGTACACCTATACAGTCTATTGCAAATCAATACAATTGTTCTGCCATACTTTCTGTTTTCACAAAGTTTATATATATATTTTTTGATTATATTAATTCAATAATAAAGGTGATCAGATTATTAGAAACACCACTTTAATGCAATCCATATGACTGAATTACCATCTCTATGATGTGTCAACAAAACCTGAACATTAGAAGCATCATAAAATCAGGCTTTATGGCAAAACAGTTGTCTTGGATTGCGTAGGTGTAAGTGTGAGTGTAATCACCACGCACACGTATACAAATAAATACACAGTCTTGTGTGTGTGTGTGTGTGTGTGTGTGTGTGTGTGTGTGTGTGTTCCTGTCAGGTGAGGCAACAGACCCGTTGGGACCTCAGCCAAAGGTAAGCCGACGTTTCTCTTTTGTCTTCATACACATGCATACGTATTTTACTCCTTGTTTATGACATATTAATCACCATTCACCTTTTATCTTCAGAGATTGGACTTCACCCCCTTCAACCCCCTGGCGGACCCGGACTTCTGTTTCTATGACGACACCCTGCTAGAGTCAGTGAAAGTGGGAGATGCCCACTCTCACGAGTTCTTCCGCCTGCTCTCCCTCTGTCACACGGTGATGAGCGAGGAGAAGAGCGAGGGTGAGCGAGGAAAGGGGAGAGAGGAATCCGAGTGCTGGAATGGCAGCAGACATTCACACCGACGGGCCATCTGTCTGTTATTAACGTCACTCTATGTGTCTACACAGGAGAGCTGGTCTATAAGGCTCAGTCTCCAGACGAGGGCGCTCTAGTGACAGCAGCTCGAAACTTCGGCTTTGTATTCCGCTCCCGAACACCCGGGACGATCACCACCACGGAGATGGGACGACCTGTCACCTACACGCTGCTCGCCATACTGGACTTCAACAACATACGCAAGAGGATGTCTGTGATCGGTGCGCAGGGGTCATCATATTCACTTTACAAACACATTTGGAAATGTGTTGATGTTTATTTTAAGTAAAACATGGAATTAGGTTTTAAGAACACTATCTATGATGTAACGGCTGTAGTTAAACAATTTTCTACACATTTAGATGCACTTTGGTGCGTAATATGTTTCTCTGCTTGAAGACATATGTCATAAGGTTGTCATAAGGCAACCTTGCTTATGAAAGGCGTCAATGATGAGCAACAGAAAACACAATGTTTGTTATATCGGGATGTAAACATCTGGGATCTTGGATGATTTACTCTCTTTTCATGCCAATAACAACTGGCTTTCCCTGCAGTGGAGTTGAGCTTTTCATGTTTAATCAAAAATATGTATTTAAATGCTCATCAATCATACTCCTACATATTGATAGGCTGTTAGTCATGTTTACATTTTATCCCTCAGTGAGATTTCACTGTGTTTCTGGAAACCTGCCCAGATATCACAGGTCATAAATCACCTCGGCCTTGGCATCATTTTGATCCGGTGTCGGAGCAGCGATCGGAGGCCCTGAGCACACGTCTGTGTCACCCACTGTGTCACCCACTGTATGCAGGGATGACGTTTATGGAGTCTGGAGAGTCTGATTACTTGAAGTGGATGGAGGAGTTGAGTATGGATTTCTTGAGGTATTTTGTCTTCCTGTCACCCAGTGCGTAACCCGGAGGGCAGGATCCGTCTGTACTGTAAAGGAGCTGACACTGTGCTGCTGGAGAGACTCCACCACTGTAACCAAGAGCTGATAAACATCACCTCAGACCACCTCAATGTGAGTAAACACACCAAGCACATTAACATGTGAGTGTATGGAGCTGTGCTGCCATCTAGTGCCTCCCAAACAGCTGTGGGTGATCAGGCCTCCACCCAGCATCTACTTTAACTGGATCACATCATATGTATGAACTTGAAATGTGGCTTTTTTTTTAACTCAATGATAGGTCTTCATTGCTTCTGCCCATGCGATCCTCATGTCAGAATGTGTGTACGTTTGGCTGTAGGAGTATGCAGGCGATGGTTTGCGGACGCTGGCGCTGGCCTGCAGGGACCTGACGGAGGACCAGTGGGAGGCGTGGTCGGAGAGCCACCGCTGCGCTGACAGGGCCACCAGCTGCAGAGAGGACCGACTGGCAGCCACGTATGAGGAGATAGAACAAGACATGATGGTTCGTGACCTGGTCCCTGCGTCATGTTGTGCGTGTTTGACTTTGACTGTGTGGAAAACATTAAGTCTTTTTTTTTAGTTTATAGAGACATCCTTCTGCAAACGGAATAAAAATATCACTTTCAAAAAGGGAACTTTAGGTTTCGTTGTGTGTGTTGTTTAACTGGAGCTCAACAACACCATCAGATGTTCTCAGTGCAGGATGTTGTTGTATTCATGGTTAATTAATGAGTTGCATTGATGGTAACTCATTTCAAGTCATAACTTAGAAATTGCTTTTATGTAGTACTGAAATTTCCTGCCGGTATGATAAGTGGACTTTATGTGTGTGTGTTATGTGTGTGTGTGTGTGTGTGTGTGTGTGTGTGTGTGTGTGTACCTCTAGCTCCTGGGTGCCACAGCTATAGAGGACAAGCTGCAGGAAGGTGTCCCAGAGACCATCGCTGTCCTCTCTCTGGCTAACATTAAGATCTGGGTTCTCACTGGAGACAAGCAGGGTGAGGAAAAAACACACACTTTCAGAGAATTGTTCAAAGAGCAGCATCAAGATCAAACAAAGAAAGAGGTACTAAAGGATAACTGCACGCCATCTGCTCTGCTATTCAGCCGAAAGGTCAACAAGTCAAACTTGCAGATTTCTGCACAAGTGTCACCCATTGTGAAGCAGAAAAGCAATATCAACGTTGTGTTCCTTGGACAAAAAATATACGTATTGTGGTCTCGCTGACCAGGAGCCCATGATATACAAGGCCAGGTCCATCTGGTAGCCACATTAACATAATCGATCAGTGGTGGCAAAAAGCATCCAGATCCCTTTTCTCACATATGAATAAACATGTTCATCACCGTTCATCATCTGATCGATCTGGCGTCTGCTCCTTTTGTCATCAATCTTCAACACTTTCAGCTGAAATGATTAAGTGCACCCCAGTTACCCTCTCCTTTCTCCCACAGAGACGGCTGTCAATATCGGGTACTCCTGCAAGATGCTGACGGATGACATGACCGAGGTGTTCATCATCAGTGGACACACCGTCCAAAGCGTACGGCAGGAGCTCGGGTCAGTCTGTCCGCCGCTACGCTGTCAACAAAAAATGGCCAAATGATCAGAAAATTACTAAGAAGTGCATGCGTGAGTAGAAGAGATAGCAATTAGTGTGTTTCTGACCAACTCTAGTGTTTAACCCAAGCCACGACAGTTAAATCTATACTTAAAAACCACTTATGTGGTTAACATTATCTAAATATTAGATATATTATCATTTATTTCAAGAAATAAAAAAAAATCTACAATTTCTTGCGTAAAACCAGCACATATTTTCGACAGCGTCAATATTGATGCTAGTGCAACAGTTTGCACCATCCCGTCTTGTTTTGAGTTTCGCGTGAATACTTCTCCTGTGCTGCACGGTGTATGAGCACACAATGCATTTCCCTTAATTGTGGCCCTGAAAACTTTGCATGGCCTTCAGATTGCGTACTAGAGTTCCCATAGCTTGTGTGAATTGCAAAAAGTGTTGAGTTGAGTTTAGTTGTGTTCACTTTGCTGTCAGGAACTTCCCTGGGTGAGCTCACAGTGCTACGGGAAAGACAGTACAACACGTCACAAAGCATACTGATGAAACCAATACCATTAAAACACTGTAGAATGAATAATAACAATAAAAAGAAGACAATATAGCTAGTTAATAAGTGTGTGTGGTGGGCGGGATACGTAGAGGTAGGACAGGGGACCAAGCATCAGCAACACCTTCAGGGTCCTATTTTTAATTTATTTAATCTCTTCTTTGATTAGTTTTCTCAGCTGTGGCTGTTTCCCCCATTCTCTTTCATCTCCTGTTTCCTCCTCTTCATACACATGTTGTTTTTTGGTTTCTATCTTTGTGTCGTAGACGAGCCCCATTGATGTCCACCTTGTTTGTCTTCCTCTTCAGGAGGGCGAGGGAGAGGATGATCCAGCTGTCACAAACCAGAGATGGAGGGAAGGAGGAGGGATGTTTTGTGGCTAACGGGTTCAGAGAGGGACAAGAAGGAGACGGAGCAGCAGGAGGGAAACAGCTGCAGTGCCCACCTCCTCCTCCTCCTCCTCCTCCTCCTTCTTCTCCTCCTCCTTGTCCTCCTCCCTCTAACCTCATGGACAACATCTCTGGAGAGTTTGCACTTGTGATCAACGGTCACAGTCTGGTAAGAATAACATGCCCCACAGTCCCATACACAAAACAACTGTCAACTGTCAAATGCCTGAACTCTTACCATTTACCCTTCATGGTCTCGGCTCTCTCTCCTGTCCCTGATAGGCCCACGCACTGGAAGCTGACATGGAGACGGAGTTTGTGACGACAGCATGCGCATGCAAAGCTGTGATCTGCTGCCGGGTCACCCCGCTGCAAAAAGCTCAGGTGGTGGAGCTCATCAAGAAGCACAAGAAGGCCGTCACGCTGGCTATAGGAGACGGAGCTAACGACGTTAGCATGATCAAAAGTGAGTTTGCAGATGGGACAGGGAGGAAGAGAAGAAGGGTGTACCAGTGTGCCAGTGTGTGCCTGGTGTAGTAGAAGAGATGTATCTCCATCACGGGGTGGTGTGGACATGTGTGTTACTTTAGGTGGGATGTCCTCATCAAGTTAGGAGGGATTTCTTAGCATCTTCAATGAGTCCTTTTAAACCCTGCAGGTAAACATGCAGGTTGGAGACTTCGTGCAGACAAACTTTATTTTTCATTGCAGTGGAAAGCCAATCCCCTTTGGGGAAATGGGAATAGACTGATGAACATCAACAATTATCTTGAATATTCCCATTTGGTTAAAAGGTGCAGCCATAAAGACACGCAGTCTTATGTTCACAACCTATAGCATCATTTGCAGCGTTGCAGTAAGGTGATACAGAATCATACCAAGTTGTTTTTGTAACCTTAACGCCGCTTAAGGGGAATGGAGAGGTTTGGTTAAGCTGATAACCCAATGTTCTGTTTCTCTTCATGTGTAATCGTGTGTGTGTTGTAAGTGTTGCATCACCGCGTGTTTGTCTGTAGATGTATGTCATGAGAACACGTATGCGTGCATGTTTCTTGAAATGAATTTATGCAAGTAAAAAGCAGAAATTAAGCCGAAGCAGCAGTTGTGGGTGGGGTTGGTCCACATCCTGTGATTTATGCTGTGAGAGAATTAGCATGTTTTCATTTTATCTGTACTTTTTTTTAATAAGGTAAAAAATATAGAACTTTTAAGTCATTAATTGTCGAAAAATTTTGGATTGCTAGCCTATTTCCTATTTTATGCTCAAAAAGGTATTATCAGTCTTATTACACAGACACACCAATAATAGAAGCTAGGAAATAGTAACATTCTCACTGGGGTGAAATCTATCATGTGTGCCACTTTATTGTCAATCTGCCTGTTCAACAATTTGTAAATCTTGGAAGCAATACTCTCTTTGTGATGTTTTGCAGATTACCTTCTAATGTTGACAGTTTGGGTATGCTCACTGTCTCTACCAAACATCCAGATAGAGGCCTATCTGCATATAGGTTAAGAAGCCGTTATCCTGTCAACTGTACTTGTCTTGTAGTTTTCCTACTCCGGGGACCCATGGAGTACCTTTAGATTTCAGATATCACACCTTCCACACCGTGGTAATAAAAGGTTAAAGGGAGTGAACACTTTCTTCTGTTCTTCCTCTCACCTTTTCCAACTTGATGTGGCTCACTGTTCACTCTCTCCCACTCCTTCAGGTGCTCATATTGGCGTTGGTATCTCAGGTCAGGAGGGCATCCAGGCCGTGCTGGCAAGCGACTACTCCTTCTCCCAGTTCAGCTTCCTGCAGCGCCTCCTGCTGGTGCACGGCCGCTGGTCCTACCTGCGCATGTGCCGTTTCCTCTGCTACTTCTTCTACAAGAACTTTGCCTTCACCATGGTGCACTTCTGGTTCGGCTTCTTCTGTGGCTTCTCGGCACAGGTCGGAGAGTAGAGCTCAGGAGGACATCTTTGTGTCAACCATCGGGAGAGGAAATCGTAATTGTCTTTTTGTGTCCATTTGCTCTCTCCCGTAGACGGTGTACGATCAGTACTTCATTACTCTCTACAACATCGTGTACACATCCCTCCCTGTGCTGGCCATGGGGATATTTGACCAGGTCTGGTCCAGCATACTCTTATTTCTGTTAAAATGTATGTCCGTGAATTCTCTGTTGCTGCAGCCACTACAGGTGTACAGTAAAGAAAAATTAAAGCAGGTTTTTTGCTACAAATAAAAGAGATGGCAATGTCAACAACATTTATGGTCCCCAGAGGATGAACCTTACTGCACCTCCAGTGCCACAATGACGCTAACATTCATGGTTTTGAGTGAAATGAATGGATCCACCATGACATTCAGGATATAGTAATTACTCTGCCGATCCCATAACTTTTCAGCAGTGACATCATCACATGAACCTTTAACTTTCCCAGAACTTTGGTTTACGACCAAATACGGTCGTATGTTAGCATTTAGCTCAAAGTACTCATGTATCAAGGTGCAGCCTCACACAGTTCCTAGGATAGCTGTAGACTCTTAGTATTGTGTTTAATAAGTCAACTTTATGTAATTATTCAACGAAAAATAACAATTCCTGTTCATTTCTATATAGTTTTTTTTTTTTATCATTTTAGTAAATGCAGCTCCTCACTGTCTCTCTTTTGTTGTAGGATGTTCCTGACCTGAGGAGTCTGGAGTATCCCAAACTCTACGAGCCCGGACAGCTAAACCTCCTCTTCAACAAGAGGGAGTTCTTCATCTGCATCGCCCAAGGCATCTACACATCAGTGGTGCTGTTTTTTGTCCCCTGTGCCGTCCTGTCCGACGCCACTCAGAGCACCGGCGTGCCCCTCGCTGACTACCAGACCTTCGCAGTCACCACGGCAACAGCCCTGGTCATCGTGGTCAGCGTACAGGTGCGAGAGGCTGGAGTCTCGGCTTTCATCGCAGCAGGTCACCTCCATGTTTAAGCATGTCTGTTCCCTCACCGTGTGTTAACCTTGTGTATGATCCTGTAGATCGTTCTGGACACGGGCTTCTGGACGGTTTTTAACCACGTGTTTGTGTGGGGTTCTCTGGGCTGCTACTTCACCATCATGTTCGCTCTGCACAGTCAGACCCTCTTCAGGATCTTTCCCAACCAGTTCCACTTCGTAGGTCGGTCCCCTCTTCTCCTTATCTGTCTTTTACACACACATGAGCACACACACACACACACACACACACACAACACGCACAGACACACACGCACACACACACACACACGCACTGACCAATACTTAATTTTTGGTTGTTGCCAATATCAAGTATTTCAGAATTAAAAATAAACGGTTTAAGTTTCCTCAAAATTAGATTACTCGAAATAACTGTAAATATTTAGTAAACACAACAAACAAAAAGTTGAATCAGGAATAGGGCAAATATTAGTTCTATGATCATTAATATCTTAATCATGTTTACTGCAGTAAAGATGTCTATCTGTGTGCAATGCTATAAACTCCTGAAACATATTTGCTGTGTGTCTGTGTGCGTGTGTGTGTGTGTGTGTGTGTGCGTGCGTGCGTGCGTGTGTGTGTGTGTGTACAGGTAGTGCTCAGAGCACGTTGTTGCAGCCAGTCGTGTGGTTAACTATTGCACTGGCAACGGCAATATGCATAGTTCCAGTTTTGGCATTCCGCTTCCTTAAGGTGGACCTCAAACCTCAGCTCTCAGACACGGTGAGAAAACACACGTAAACACAAATGTTTCTAACGCCGATGTGTCCATCATCATCGTTGCATCATGTGTGTTTGTCTTTGCATCAGGTCAGTTTGAAACGCATCTCTACCAATGATTAACTGTGTGGTACACACAGTTCAGTAGCGTGTGTGTAATGATGAGTTCATCTTTATCGACGCCGGCTTCATGCGTTGTAAATGTTCTGCAAATATTGACCTAATCATCGTACCCCGATGACACAAATTGCTTTTACTACGTACTGTATATGAGCTCAGTGTGGATCAGTATTTATTATATTTATAAATGGTATCTCTTCAAAAGGAATGCTATTAAAGATAATCTAAAGTGATGCAGAAATAAAAAGCAATAAAATGGTCAGGAAAAACGTTTTAAAAAAGTGTGTCCCCAGTGTTTGGGGAACACTAATAGATAGAACTACAAGTTGCTCAGAAAGACCAACAAGGGGCTCGGGTGGCAAAAGAGCAAAAATAAATGTGTTAATGGAAAACTGAAAGAATTTAACGAACTTAAAGGATCAATTCCTCCTTTGGAGAAGCTCATTAGAGACTGAGGACATTTCTTCTTGTTCCTTCTCCAGGTGCGCTACACTCAGCTTGTGCGGCAGAAGAAGCGGAAGCCGCTCGGTCGCAGCGTGGGAGGAGCTTGGCGCGGGGCGGGCAGCGTGTCAGAGGGCCGTCTGGGTGCTGGTGGCGGTTCTCGGAGGTCCGGCTACGCCTTCGCCCATCAGGAAGGATTTGGAGAGCTGATCACTTCGGGGAAGAACATGAGGCTCTCGTCTCTGGCCCTGGCCTCCTTTGCCTCCAGACACAGCTCCAGCTGGATCGACACACTCCGCAGGAAGAAACACACTCACGCTCACACTCCCCCCAACGCCTCGGGGGAGAGCAGCCCGGCACCCAGCTGTGTATCTGGTTCTGTCCCGCCGCTCTCCAACTCCTCCTCTGTTCTGAGCGGCTCACAAGATGCACCCATCGAGGAGGAGACGGGCTCAGCGCCAGCACAAACTACACAGACTGTTCCTGCTTCATCAAAACAACCGGTGTCAGAGGCAGCAGCTCCTCGGGGTTCAGCCCCAGCCATCAACGCTGGCGTCCTCGCCCCTGCAGCCGTGAGGTACCACGGGGGAGACTCGCCCGGAGGCTGGACCATCACTCTGGGCGCCGTGCAGGTGAGCTGGTGTTTCCCGTTTCTTCTCAATAACAACATGTAAAGTCATCAAACACGACACAACTCTTCCTCTCTCCAACAGGAAGCTCTGTTCAGTTGGAAAGCTCGGCCCAGCGCATCCAGCAGCCCAGGCCCCCCCTCTGTTACCAAGGAAACCAGCCAGACTGAGTGAAATGTTCAGAATAAATGGAGGAATAACTTCACTACTGTCCATCACGTGTTGGCACACACATACGGGATGTGTTGTGTGGTTTGCTGGATAGATGCCAGCAGACTCCCCATCTCTGAAGCTTCTATAATAAATCAAATAAATCCATATCATCAGAAGAAAAGGCGCATCTTAATGACATTGAATTGGGATGATGATGATGTACATTTTCCCACAGTATACGATAACGGTGTTCCTGAATGGCCATAACATCATGATATTTACAGTGTTTAACCGAAGGAAAGCAGCGGGGCGCAGAAACAGATTACTATGATTAATGATCTAAAGGATTGTTTCCGTTATTTCCAGTTTAGCCTCGCTCACAAGCAAGCATCTCTCAAAATCAACAGTGGGTTGAATGCCAACACTGTCATCAAGTGCAGGCATTATTATCTATAAAAGTCTTTTTGTTCACTATAGTTCTCAGTGAGAACGCTGGTTTTGTTACAGGACACTGCAAGACTTTATTTTTTTACCTTAACCTTACTTGTTATACCTCGACTTCACAGGTTTTCTTTCTTTTTTGCATCATATTGATGTGTTTTTATAACGTTCTAGTTGAGTTGCACCTTAAAGCTCGCAGTGCTTTTTCTCCTCGTGGTTGTTTTTGTCTGACAAAGGGCCAGATGGGTCGGATCATGTTCACTTTAGGTTCCACCTGGGCAAAGTGCAAAGAAACTCTGTGAAAACAAGAAAGGCAGTATCAAGCCATCTGTAGTTTTCAGTCAAGTGCTTTAAATGTTTATTTGTTCACAATTAAAGGGAAAGGGTTTGGTTTTAAAGATGCCTTAACAATGCCAACATTTTGGTCTCTCAGCCCTTTCAGGTTCCTGATTCATCAAAGTACAGAATAATACCTGTCAACTACTGACCCCCAGATTGGAGTAAAATAATATTTACCCTTCATTGTTTTAGCCCAATCTGGGGGTCAGTAGTGGAAGGAATGATATAAACCTGTTCCAGGATCTAACATGAGCTGCAACTCAACACCAGGGATGAATGTGCTGTAGGCGTTGGGCCCCATAGATTGTTTAAGCATATTGGAGCTGTTGAACGGTGGTCAATAAACATGTCGTCTCTCTTTCAAATGAGAGGAACAAACTGTGTCCATGCGAGTGTTATTTCAAGGACAAAAATAGCTGGGAGTTTGTTTCGACACCTACAAAAAACAGAACTGTGTGTACTTTCTGTGTACTTATGTCAATGCATGCTTCAGTGTGTAGTTATTCATAGTGCATCATCACGTTGGGAGGTGAAAATATGAGTGCAATGAGATGTTTAGAGTAGTTTCCTTCTCTTTGGAAAAAAAAATCAAAATGCAACTCACAAAATAGTCCCACACTTAATGAGCTAATTCATATCATTTATATGTATTATATAATAATTCGGATAAAGAGCTGAATGGTGCAATCTGATAGAGTAACTTAAGTATGACAGACTTCCTCAGTCTGACACCTTTAAATGTAAATATGATTATGGCAGGCCTATTTTCAGCTTTATTTTGACGCTGGGGAGGATTTCCTCTATAACGGTCGACCAAGGGGAAGAGCGCTGGGATTTCACAATAACGGGTCTTTCTGCCAACAGACTGCTGCAACCAGAGGAACCCGGTGACTGCTTACACGACCTCGTCTGCTTGAAGACCGACCGTTGTAGTTGTAGTTGTTTGTTTAAAACGTTTGATGGGAGTCACAACAACCTCCATCTGGTGCTGTGCCGCGCAAACATGCGGGGATCTGTCCCATTGCTGTGCGTTCTGTGCGCCACGGTGGTCAGCGGCATCTTCGACGGAACCTGCCCCAGAAAGGGTAAACAAAACCGGGGTCGTTCATTCTGTTTGCTGTTATTCATTTTTGAAAATGTGGAATATATTTGGACTAACTTTATACTAACTATTTAACCATCCTGTTATAATTGAGGTCAATTTGACCCTTTTCAATGTTAACGTCTCTAAAAAGAGGGCCAACATTGTTTATTTATTTTTTTGCTTGATATTTTCGTTAACTTTTCCTAATTGCTGGGGTCAAATTGACCAGGAGAATAAAATGTTATAAAAACAGGAGGGTTAAAGAAGTAAATGGAAGGTGGGTTGTTCGCTTCTGGGGAAGTTATTCAGATTGTTCTAATTCTTTGATTTGACTGGAGATAAATCCCAGCAAATAGAAGCATCTCAAATAAAATACAAGTAAAAGTAAATCTGTGCTCTGTAACAGCCTGCTTTGTTTGTAGTCAGAGCAGGGCAACTCAAGTTTGTTCGTTTATTTACAGAACTTGTATGATTATGAGTGTATGAGTGGTTATTTGTTAATAATGAATCTAAACATAATTGCTTTACATTATCCATATTGTCATTCTGTGTGGTTTCATATCCAAAACGCTGTTATGTAAAAGCTTTTGTTGGAAGCTCAGAGAAAATGTTCTGAAGGATTCAAGTTTTTTAAGTTTTTGTTTTTTTCAGAAGTTCAGAACCAGATTTTTCTTTCTTAAATCAGGGTCTGTCTTCTTTACAGCTTGTACTAATAACTTTATTTGTACAAGCCCACAAATCAGCATCTACCATACTATAAATGTGTTTTAACCTTGGTTGTGTTTGTTGTACTGGACTACACTGCTGGAGGGAGGGGGCGACCCCTGCACATCAATTATCCAAATTATTTATGGGGTCAGAGATATTCAAAAGTTAGAATCCACGTAAACCTAAAACCAGTTCACGGTTGTCGATGTGTCGTTTTCTGCCTTCTCTGAGCCGCAGAGTCTCTATTTTCCACATTTGTTTTCTAGACAAACAAGATAGGGATGTCGGAAAGTGGGAGTAAGGGGGAGATAGTGTGTTTGCACTGAGGGCAATGGTCTTCTGACATCAAGCCAGTCAAGTCCAAACAGTAAGGCTGTATACACAAGGCATTTTCAAGTCACGACTGATTTGACAGGGACGTAAATATGTGAGAGGTGACACAACGACGGCATGATTTAGGACAGAAAGAGAAACGGAAAAAGAGAGACCTATTAAAAGAGGAAGTTCAGGAGCAGTTGGTCATATGCAGCGATGCGTCCTATTTGTTGGATGGTTGACAGCAACCAATATGCAAAGATGAAAGAACATATCACGTTGTCCAGCACTCACATAGGTTTTTATTTGATAAATGATGTTTGTTGGTTGCCTTTCTGTGCAGACCCTCCCCCCGGTGTGTTGGTCTTAAGCCCCGGCAGTAAGTTGGTTTTGACCTGCAGCGGTCATGTGGAGGTGGATGGAGTAAAGGTCAGCGTGGCCAGAAACGGCTCGGACACCGACAGAAGAGGGAGTTCTTCTGTTGCAGCTCCAATCAGTGAAAAGAGCAAAATGAGCAACGCTGGAGCTTCCATGAAAAGTGACAAACGTGCCACGGAGAAAGCTGTAAAGCGACCTGAGGCGGGGGAAAACAAAAGCCTCAGACATGCAGGTTCAGGGTCCACAGCCTCTCCCACCACTTACCCCAGCGTGAGCAGACTGTTAAAGGGGCAATCCGACTGGGAGGATGGAGAGATGGACGACGAGGGCGATTACGAGGAGGAAGGGATCAGAGTAACCAGGGGCATAAAGTCAAAGCTGCAGTGGAAGTGGAACGGGAGGGCCGTGAGAAAAGGAGGCAGAGACTGGGGAGGAATCACATCGGAGAGGAGAGGAGCTGCACTGTCTCTGTCCTCAGTGAGACTGACGGACTCGGGGAGGTACTCGTGTTATCACAGAGGCAGAGAGAGGTTCTCCTTAAAGGTCATCGTGGCAGGTGAGTCACAACAGCAATGAAGTTTAAATATATATATATATATGAATATATTTATATATATATATATAATGAACGCCTCAACATAACATTTTATTCACGCTATCTATTGTTTTTCTCTGATTCTGTCGATTTAATATCTTGTTTTGGATTGTTGGTTGTGTCAT
Organism: Chelidonichthys spinosus; assembly: GCA_029853015.1. Classification (NCBI taxonomy): domain Eukaryota; kingdom Metazoa; phylum Chordata; class Actinopteri; order Perciformes; family Triglidae; genus Chelidonichthys; species Chelidonichthys spinosus. The sequence continues at coordinate 21,734,961 of CM056834.1, read as the reverse complement.
GTTGGATTCTGGGATAGTGTTATGTTCATTTTCCATAATTTCTGAAACAGCTGGGGTAAAAGTAATTGACAGTTTAACCCAAGAGACAACACATGACTGCGTCCCTGCATGTCTTCTGTACGGTTAGATCCTCCAGAGAATCCCAGCCTGTCCTGCTACAAAAGGTCACCCAGCAGTAAGATTCGCTGTGAGTGGACGCCTCAGAAGCCCGTCACTATATCACCAAACTGTTACCTCTTACTCAGCAAAAGGTAAGACACGAACACTGTAACACCCCAAAGAAAAACTAAATGTGTGTGGAGATAGTGATACATTCTGTGCAACATCCTGTATCAACTGACCTGTCAATCACAAGAAACCATCCCTTTTCTGACACCTCCTCATGGAGTATTCACATACACATTTAAATATATTATTGTTGAATGTTTTAGTACAAATTCAAAGGTTAACCAGAAATGGTGACATTTTTTTTACCACACTTCACACCTTTATTATGTAGCTGACAGTAGAGAAACGACAGGAAATGAGGAGCGATGTTTTCTCATGTGATGTTCTTCATGTGGGTGAGAGGACACGTGTAAAACTACAACAGGAACACGGCAACTTCTATTGAAACTGTTCTTCCTGTGTCGTTCCCTCTCTCAGCCCGACCGAGAGCTTCCTCCGGGTGCAGTGTTCCTACTCGTCTCGGCGCTCCTCCTGTTGGTGCGCTCTGGACCACAACGAGGACGAGCTGAGGGCCCTCCACATGGCCTACCTGTGCGTTACCAGCATCGCGGGCAATGCCACCAGCGCCTTGGTGCACTTCAACCCTCTGGGCATTTGTGAGTTTGTGTGTCCACGTCCTATTTGTGTTTGTTCTGATGCAAAAGCACTCACTAGATCCCTCCTTGTTCCGGCAGTGAAGCCCGACCCTCCATCAAATGTGTCGGTGCATCAGGAGGAGGGGCACGAGAGGAGGATGAGGGTCACCTGGGGTTGGCCTATCTCCTGGAAGTCTCATGACAGCTACTATGAACTCATCTACGAGATCAAGTACCGGCCTCTTAAGTCCTCCTTTTATTATTGGCAGGTGCGTGTCCCTGGAGACAAACGCCGGTGTGTGTGTGTGTGTGTGTGTGTGTGTGTGTTTACTTTTTTGCAGTTCAGTAGATCCGTAAACGGTTGGCTTATCTGAATCCAAACAGTGAAGGTGACGGCAGTGTGTTCACCATAATAAGTCCCCTCGAATACACACAATTGAAATTGTGACCTCACACACAAGCACACACACACACACAACTGAAATACTCTCACACAGACTGAAAGAAATGTGCGAGGTGTTCAGTAGTGAATGTGAGAGATGTGTGTGGGTGGGGACAAAATTGTATTATGTATTGCGCGGCCCCTCACATTGACCTGGTTGCCCCCCTGTGTGTGGATGTAGATCCAGACGGTGAAGAGTCTGCGCTCCTGCACCATCACCGACGCCATGCCTGGTGTTGAGTACCTGATACAGCTCAGGACTAGGGATGAGTATGACGGTCAGTGGAGTGACTGGAGTTCACCTGTCTATGCCAGCAGTTGGTTGTTGACAACAGGTAAACACACAAACACGAGGGGTGGTGGTGGTGGTGGTGTTGGGGGGTGGGGGGGATGAGTATTTTCCATTGCTCAGGGTCCAACAGCCAAAATAAGCACCCGAGACGAGGAGGTGATGTACATGACATGGACCTGTTAATCATTGAGCGTTATTGCCTCGGTAATACACGATCCACTCTGGACACAGACAAAGGTAGTCATGACAACCAGACAAGGAGGGCCTCCTGTTTCCTTCCTTGGGCTGCTGTTCACAAACACTTCCATACAGGATTTTACCTCTTCCAGTTGTGTTTCCCTTTCTCTCTTGTTAACTCGTTGTGCACTGCATGCAGTATTCTGGACCCCGAATACATGATCATAAAGTTTTAAATACTTAGAAGTAGTTTATGAATGCATGAACGCTTATGTTCTTTCTTCTTCTCCGGGGACATGTTTTATCTGGGTATTTTAAAACATATACACTTCCCATTCTCTGGAAACCCTTCATATCTAATGGATATCACACTATATTATATCACATTTAGCTGTCGCTTTGATCCAAAGCATCTTCCCATCAGTGCATTCAACCGTGAGGGTACAAACCCAGAACAGCAAGAATCAAGTATTTATTTGACTATATGGAAAGTTCATTCTTTCTTTCAGTTTTCTTTTATTTTAAGAAGCTGACTGTGTGATTACTTTCCTATCACCTTAAATAAGGGGTCTCAAACTTAACTAACCTGTGGGCCGCCGGAGGTAGAGTCTGGGTGAGGCTGGGTGACATGGGACCTATGTTAGTGGGTGCAGCTTATATTCAGGTGCGCTCAATAGTCTTGAAATTACGGTACAAGTGACCGACGTTGCTAATTTGCTTTAAGCTTTGATTTCAGGTACGGGGCCGCAAAATATTGTGCCGCGAGTCTGAGACCCCTACCTTAAATGGAGGTCATTTGGAAAAAACACAGAGATTTTGACTTTGAACGCATCGCAGAACAGATTAAGTCAGTAATCAGGAAGTAAGCATTGACAGACAACTTGTGATTGGACGGGTTTTTACAGTCCTGCCACGGCCACAGATGACATTTTTTTAAATTGTTTTGATGAATTAATTTTGTCATTAATTGTTTGAATGTTATGAGGATTTCAAGTAATATAACAGAAAGTGTTTCTGAATAGAATCACCTACTCAACCTTTAATCAATAAAGACAATCACTCACCCCAAAATATGTTTATTCTGTCTCTCACCATATGCATAACAGCTCCTCTGATTTATGATACGTTTACAATCATTTCAGAAATCATCAACAATATTTTATGTTGATGATTATTTTCTTTTCTTTTCTCTTATAATAACTTCTGTAGGTTTAATAAGTCCAAAATAAATATATACAATAACAGAACTTGTGCCTAGATCAGTAGTTCCCAACCTGTTTTTACTTGGGATGAAAGTCTGAAAAACATGAATTGTGTCATTCAACCTCCAGATTTTACAAAATGTCTCTGTCATAGTTGTTGATAACACATCATCTGTGTGAATGTCTCCTCAGCTAAAGGGTCAGTCGAGCTGCTGAATGAGGATCTCTCCCCAACAGTAAGAGTCTCAAAGCGTCATTGAATAAGAAAAACAACATTCATGCTGCTGCTACAGTATTCATTGTTTCCCGACTCCAGTATCTCACGCTGCCTCTTCGGTTATCTTCTCTAACTTGCAGTTTCCAGCATACATAGACAGCGAAGGCAGCTCTGGTACAGATGACGATGTGTTTGATGGTAAGGTTTTTCAGTTAATTAGATGTGGCGTGTGTGTGTGTGTGTGTGTGTGTGTGTGTGTGTGTTATAGATGGGGGAACTCTTAAATATAGTCAGTACTGAAACCCCTCTGCACCACTGGGTTTCAACAGGAAGCCATGTCATTATAATAACTGAGGCTGAACAACGAAATAAGCCACAGGAAACATGGCTCAACACACCTATCTGTCACACACACACACACACACACACATTCACTCACACCCGAACACACGCTTGGATGGAGGTTGTTCATCTCCATTAGGATGACTCAGAGTCTCCCCCTGTCTATTCTGCAGATCCTGAACCAGTGAAAAGGGGAGCGGAGGCGTTACATCACGTCCTGTGGATCGCCGGTTTATTTGCTCTCTTGATGGTCATTTTGGCTGCCTACGTATTCAGGTAGTGAATATATATTAAGTATATATATATATATATATTAAGTATATATATATGTATATACAACAAGCATGGATACATTTACATCATGACCTAAATAATAGCCAATGGTTGGCCGACGTATGATAATTTTTTTCAAATCTCAGGACATTTTTCAGTCAACTTCTCTTTTTTTAATTATTTCAGACACAAGAACAGATTTATGTCTAAACTTCAGAGTCTAAGCGTCATGCAATGTGGTGACTCTGCTCGGCCTGCTCCGCCCACCCCAACACCTCCAGAAGGGCAGGCACTGGTGACCTTTGCCCCGCCTTGTTACAAAGAAGCCCCACCAAGCGAAGGGGAAGGAGGGGAAGAAGAAAAAGAAGAAGAAGAAAAAGAAGAAGAACAGCGGCTAAAGGACAGGATAGAAGCCGTTCACTTCAACAACACAAGCTATTTCTTTCTCCACAGTGAGGGATGAGCAGGCAGAAAGGGGAATAAAACTATTCAGAGCCAGTGTCACAGACGACAAAAGGATAATAGACTTGAAATTGTTATGGTTCTCTCCAAACAACTGCTGTTCAAAGCCAACTCAGGAACTGCTTGTATTCTGTTTATCGTTCTATCTTTAACTAATGCCTGAAATACCTCTAAAATACTTTGTTGGTGTGTTTGTCTGAAGAGCAGCTTTCTCACTCTCCCATGTCTTCGCCAATTTAAATTGTGTTGCTTAACTGTGGACTCCATGTAGGACTAAATGATAGGCCTGCGTCTAGCACATCACCTCATGTTCTGTTTGTATATAGTTTTTATTTCAGTTTCATCAAATATATCACTAGCATGGTCCCAATTCAGTTTCCACATATTCTTTACACGGTTTGAAAAATAATTGCTTTTGTTAAGCATCATTGATTCATCTATTTTCCTTCCTTTTGGACTGATTGTCCAGCGTAAGGTTGTATTTTGCTCCAAAGAAAGATTGTGGAATCATAAAAACGACCCTGGAAGTCTGGACTATAAACGGTGCAAAGTGGCCAGCTGCCCCCCACAACTCAAGCTTTAGGACTGTTTACCATTCAAGAATAATATCAATTGATATAAGACACAGGCCTTAAAGGTAGAGTAGGTAGTAGACAATCAAAAAGGATGTGTGTAAATGTGGTAAATAGTAAAGTTTCAAACATCATGGTGGTTTGTTGTTCTTGTAGACTACTTGAGGCTTTTTAAAAGTCAAAACGCTGCTGTTTCCCATCGTGTATTTCTCAAAGTATTTAAACGTAGATTAATTTGATTTCCAAAACATAAAGAATTAACTTTTCTTGTCCTATGCTGCCACCTCGCGGCCGCAGCTCTGAATTGTTGGAGATCGTTTCCATAGCAACAGCTGTCACTCGCCCGCAGCAGCTGTGTGTCGGTAACAGGTGGTATTTGTGCGTTATAGAGCTTCAAACGTGTTTCCTGCGGACACTGTAAGGTAAATAATTAGACGAGTAGAGATGATGGCTGGAAAAGGAGGTTCGACGAAGCTGGACGTCGGTGAATTAAGTGCTGAGCAGCAGGAGAAGCTGCGACACTTCAAGGTAACATCGGGGGGATTTTACGAGGTTAAAAGCTAACGCTAGCGCTATTAGCCAGCCACAAAACGCAGCTTAATTCACCTGAAATTAATCGTCTGTGCCATTCTCAGATCAAGACGAGAATCGACAACGAGAAGTATTTGAGAGCCCACCCGGAAGTAGAGGTCTTGATAGGCGACTTTCTGAGGTGAGTAAACGTGAACTCATCTGCTCTGCTTTACTTACTTCCCTTTTTACTTTTCATGTTTAAGCTAACTTTAATCACGGTGTCTGCGGGTGAACCTCACTGATGCTAGTTGTGTTAGAGACTGATATAGTCCTGATATCATGCTCCCACGTGGTTAAAGACAAACAAACAAACAAACCAAGGCCGGCCTTTTGTAATGTAGACAGGTAACCAGTCTATCACATGGCCTGACATGTAGAGACAGACAGGTAACCAGTCTATCACATGGGCTGACATGTAGAGACAGACAGGTAACCAGTCTATCACATGGCTGACATGTAGAGACAGACAGGTAACCAGTCTATCACAGGGCTGACATGTAGAGACAGACAGGTAACCAGTCTATCACAGGGCTGACATGTAGAGACAGACAGGTAACCAGTCTATCACAGGGCTGACATGTAGAGACAGACAGGTAACCAGTCTATCACAGAGGCTGACATGTAGAGACAGACAGGTAACCAGTCTATCACAGGGCTGACATGTAGAGACAGACAGGTAACCAGTCTATCACATGGCTGACACGTACAGACAGACAGGTAACCAGTCTATCACAGGCTGACATGTAGAGACAGACCGGTAACCAGTCTATCACAGGGCTGACATGTAGAGACAGACAGGTAACCAGTCTATCACAGGAGACATGTAGAGACAGACAGGTAACCAGTCTATCACAGGGCTGACATGTAGAGACAGACAGGTAACCAGTCTATCACAGGGAGACATGTAGAGACAGACAGGTAACCAGTCTATCACAGGGCTGACATGTAGAGACAGACAGGTAACCAGTCTATCACAGTAGAGACAGACAGGTAACCAGTCTATCACAGGGCTGACATGTAGAGACAGACAGGTGTCCTGTCTATCACAGGGAGACATGTAGAGACAGACAGGTAACCAGTCTATCACAGGGCTGACATGTAGAGACAGACAGGTAACCAGTCTATCACAGGGCTGACATGTAGAGACAGACAGGTAACCAGTCTATCACAGTAGAGACAGACAGGTAACCAGTCTATCACAGGGCTGACATGTAGAGACAGACAGGTAACCAGTCTGTCACAGGGCTGATATGTAGAGACAGACAGGTAACCAGTCTATCACAGGGCTGACATGTAGAGACAGACAGGTAACCAGTCTATCACAGTGCTGACATGTAGAGACAGACAGGTAACCAGTCTATCACAGTAGAGACAGACAGGTAACTGTCTATCACAGGGAGACATGTAGAGACAGACAGGTACCAGTCTATACAGGGCTGACATGTAGAGACAGACAGGTAACCAGTCTGTCACAGGGCTGATATGTAGAGACAGACAGGTAACCAGTCTATCACAGGGCTGACATGTAGAGACAGACAGGTAACCAGTCTATCACATGCTGACAAGTAGAGACAACTGTCTATCACAGGGAGACATGTAGAGACAGACAGGTAACTGTCTATCACAGGGAGACATGTAGAGACAGACAGGTGTCCTGTCTGTGCAGTTTTGTAAAAGGTCTCATCTTTTCCTCCAGATCAGCATTAGCATTCAATAATATGATTAAGGAAACCAGGAAATAAACATAGGCAACCTAAATTACAGATAGCAACAATATTACTGTATTTAGACTACATATGTGACCTTTGCAAATTGACAAACTTCACCTACCATAAAAGAAGGCTTTAACAAGTTATATGCTTTAAAAGTTTAAAATGAAAGCAAATTACTTATAAATGAAGTGTAAACTGAGTTTGATATACAAATATCTTCAGGCAAACTATTCTACGTGTAGATGTCAAAGACTCCGGGAGCGCTACAGCGTGTCCTTTCTGCCTGAGGCCATCAGGCTTTATAACACATGTAGCCTCCAGACCTGTGCATTTTGTAATGCTATGTAACACTGACATTTAGCTCTTGACTTTTCCTGCTGAACTAATTTGCCTGTATGTATGGGCCAAAAGAGAGAGATGGCCATACTTCCAAAAATATATTCTAAGCTGCTCTGTTTGTGATCTATTGTATACAACACAATATATGAAAAGCTGACTGCTTGCTATGTTTGGTGGAGCCGGCACCCAGTGTTATCTCCAAGAACACGTTGCTTCATTTGATAGGAACCTGACGACGTGTATATTCATTCAAAAACAAATGAAATTTGTGCTGCTTTTAGGCCAACACATCTCAAGCCTCCATGGAGCTTCTGTTTCTCGTTATTCTTTGGGGTCAATTTGACCCCATTCAATGTTTAACATCTCTAAAAAGACGGTTAATATGAACTTACTTGATGTTAGGATTTTTCCCGTGATTTGCCTTTTTTTTATGGTCACATAATACATATTCTGTATGTAAGAAAGGGTAACAGATGTTAGGAAATTTGAGGGTAAGAGGAGGGTTGCCTCAGAATATGCATCTATCTGAAGAATATCCACAGTTGATCACCTTTCAATGTGAACTTTTAGTTTTAAAACATTCAAAGGGCTCAGTTAATATACATCATATTGTACTATTTATATTCATATTCTCTCACAGAGATGTACTTCTGAAAAGGCCGACTGACATCCAGGAGTTTGCTGCGGGTGAGTTGCATGCACACACACACACACACACACACACATCCTTTAGTTTAAATGGACCCCAGGTGTTGCGTGACCAAATGAACAACGCTGTTAACTCGGACACTAACAGGTGTCGATGGTCTTTTTCAGATCACTTCACCAACCCAAACCAACATGAGGTTATTGGCTCCAACATGGAGGGAAACATGGAGTGAAACGGTCACGGTGCTCCTCCTGTGTCCTTCCCTGTAAGAGCAGCACATTTAGTCACAGCAAAGACAAATACATTTGCATCAGTCCAGTAAATGTTCAGTTGATAGAGTTAATGTCAGATTTGCTGTCATACACTAACACAGGAAGCAAGCTAATATATGGTGATGGTTGTTCCTCATGAGACTAAAGATTAATGAGAAGTGTGTGGTATGGGGCCAATATTGTAGAAAAACGATTTGAAAAAACGTTGTGTGTGTGTGTGTGTGTGTGTGTGTGTGTTAGGATTTGTAAATGTGTAGACAAATCTGTAAATGCAACAATAAATCTGTAAATGTGTCGACCAAACTGTAAATGTGTCCACAGATATTCTTATTCTGCGAAAGTCTTAACAGTAAAGTATTAACAGGTAATCCATCGCTGGGCCTCGTTAGCAATAGAGCCACATACCACCACTCGGCGGGAGCACCCGATGGTGCGGGCAAGACTGGCCTGTAAACATGTGACTATAACGTTTACATATCTCAACCAATTTGAAGGAGTTGTTTTTTACATTCAATGGTTTATAATCGTAATGAGTAGAAAAAGAGTTTTAGCATCTAGTCGGGATTACACAACAACCATGACCTTCTACCGTGGCCTCTAATTAAAATGTGCTCATTGTCCTCTTCCTTTCCATACTTACTTTGTTGTTGGATACGTCAATTTATTTGGATAATGCAGCTCTGAATTTGGTTGCGGTCGTGTGTATTTTCATGAGCCAGGCTTTTATGTGAAGTGATGCATTGTCTGATTAATAATCGTGACATCTCTTTACACAACGTTAAAAATAGAAGTATGATAGCCTATCTGATGGAGACTTGTTTTTTTATTATCTGTTGTCGGATTTCTGTATCATTGTATTGTATTTGTTAGTTTTTTTGAAAAGATCAGAATAAATGCTTGAAGAGAATCCTTCAACAACTTTTACAGGATTAAGTCACTTTTTGTCTAACGAGAGTGACGGATTATCTTGTTTGACATCAGAATAATGTATAGCTGTGTGTCCTTTACTAGCACACACACACACACACACACACACACACACGCGCGCGCGTGCGCACGAGAGCGTGATTTAAAACCATGCACCTGCTTTGACTGAGCAGTCAGACGTGAGAGAGGCAGAGGAGCCACACCTGCATCCTGATTTAGATTAAATTGTTTCTCAAATCTACCAGGTAGCAGACACACATCATGTAAGTACAACTAGTTCATACATAATACCTTCTTTGTTTACCTTTTCAGACTTTCATATGTTGATATTTCAGTTATGTGATATTTGCTGAAACTTACAGGTAAAGTAATGTGTGTTTTTCTATGTTTTAATGGTTATAACTCTTGATGAATATTTACAATTATACACCCAGCAAATAAATAATTAACCATTAAAATGTTGTCTGACTTATATTCTCAATATTCTATACAATGTTTTGGGTTGGTTATTACTTTTGCTCTTCTCTTTTCCGGTAATGATTGTCTGTATATTTAAATACAAAGTCAAATTAATGGAAAGCAAATGTACCAACATGCAAATGTTTGAGAGACTTCTGTAGAAGGTGGGACGCAATCAACTTTTGTGTTTGTGCAAAAGTGATGGAGGCAGGGGAGATGCTTATGCGTACAGCGTGTACTTAACCCAACATGTTTGTCGTCCACCAAAGTCCTCGGAGTCTTCCATAAGATGAGTAACAAGGGCGGTAACTGGATCCCAAATCCTCAGAGGCTCCATAACAACTACAAGACAACCTAACGAGGAAACTTAATGACTCGCTGTTCTAGAAAGAACGATATCATTACAAGATGCAAAGAATCCAAATCTAAGCCAAACATATTTATGATATGTGTTGATATTGATTCCTTTTAATCATGTTGTCACGTTCACCAGACAGACAGGCCGGTCTGTTAACCATGGCCCCAAAAGGAGCAACACTTTTATTTCTGCTCATTATCGCCGGTGCAGCATTGGGTAAGCAAACATCACAGATCTCAATAAAGCAAGAAATGCTTAAATGTTGTAAATGTCTTCATACATTTGTCCTTTTCTACTTGTTCAGCTGAGCATCCAGATGGGAAGCCTGAAAAGAATCACGGTGGCTTCAGATACATGGTCGAGAAACTGGTAAGTCATAGTACTTGTTTGTGTTGTTCCTGTTCCTGAAGTCCTTGTAATGTTAGGCAGGATTGGGATTATATGAAGATGCAGTCGCTAATGGGAATCAGTCACTTACTAGTAATAATTAGGCTAAAAATGTCACCCTCTTGGTGCAATGGTGCAAAAATGACACGCAAATGACATGTATGATTAAAAAATTTTTTTTTTAAACGACACAACATACTCAAATGGTTTAGATGGATGGCTTTTTATTTTATATCATCAAACACTTGACCCCTTTTAAACTCCTTTATGCAGAGAGAAAAAGATTGTTTAGTATTATTATGACTTGAAGCATCAGTACCTCAATCATCACAGGCCTCCGTGAAACCTCCAGCAGCATCCTCGTATCATTATTATATTTACATACAGTATATAGAAAACGCACTGTAAATAACAGTTGTTTACATTTTTTTTTCTAAACATGTACAGAGATTTTAAACAAATACATATCTTACCTCAACGATGACCTTGATCTTATGTCTGTTTTTTTTCTTTTTCATCAGACGAGGAAGTGCCTGAAGATGGGTGAGGGATTCTCTCTCTCACTCTCTCTGTTCATTAAAAAATAGATATAAATACTCCAGCCCTGATGTGCTGTGCAACATAGAAATACAGAGGGTTGCTATGTTACAGGTTACCTGCCTGAGACGACGCAGCTGCAACCTAAGTTACAAATCTTTAATAACAGGTAATTATTACCCCCCTGTGTGTGGTTCATTTCCTGAAGAGGAGGAATATGTCTCAGCTGCATGTGTTTAGCTGCATTTTTATAGAAATATGTGTTGGACTCCAACAGCTTAGAAGAGCAACAGTTGAAGGCATTGGATGTGTGGATATGAACCAACGTGTTGCTAAAAAAAGTGAAAACAGTCTCAGTTAATTGGAGCTGAAGCGAGAAATATAGAAACAGGAAAACACCCTTATATTTAAAATCATTTCTCCTCACCAAAAAAAATGATTGCACTTTCATTTCTCTCCCAGTGATTTGACCCCCGGTGGACAAAAACAACGACCCACAAGTCGATAAAATGGTGTGAACACACACACACACACACACACACACACACACACTTAACCCACATTTGATTTCTTCTTATGAAAAAAATATTAATAAATCTAAATAGATAAAGATTGGTTAGTGATCATTTGGAGCATTCACACTATTGTCTTAATGGTTGATGGGTCATTGTATTCATTATTTGTTTTAACTTGATTAGGAAGCACACGTCAATTGTCTTTTTTCCTCCTTTATCTCTTTTTAGACAAACGAGATGTGGAATATCAGCCAGATTGTAAACACGATCAAGCAGACGAGGAACTCCTCTGTCAGTACTAGAGTCTCCACTAATGCCAAGATCTGAGGAGAAGAACATAATCCATCAGCCAACGCAGCCCTCTCATGATTAATGCCATCTGTCTCCTCCCGTCAGGCGGCAGCTGCGTGTTACATGCAAGCCTCCGTGGCCCCTCTGTCCTGGGCGACTGTGACCACACACAGCGAAGGCAACATGACATCAGATGACTATGACACGCTGCTGTCAGCCTCCAAACCTCTGCTGCTGAATATGCCGCATAGAAGAATGGACCTTCCTAACAAATCATTGACGTGTCAAAAGTTGGAAAAGATGTGAGTGTGCTTTTATGTACGGTAATCCTGCCTCCACTGTCTCTCTTGTTTTCTTAATATTGTTAAATCGGTTGTTTGTTCCAGGATGAAGATGCTGAAGGAAGTGCATGGTGAAATATCTTCAAACCAAAGGACTCAGGTGGTAAAATGGGTAAAACAGCAGATCACTGACAAGAACTTCAACTGCACAATGAAGCCGCCGTCTGACTCAAGACCAAGTAAGAATTGAGTTCAGCCCATCAAGTCAGATATCACTTATCAAACTCCTAGTTAAACATTCAGATATGGTTCCCATTAAGTATTCATGAGGAAATCGCATACATTTGTACTTTTTTATGAAACAGAGGAAAGAAAGAGGGTGGAGAGGCTAAAGAAAGGGGACAAGAAGGGTGGAAGAGAGCTTCTGAACAGAAAACACCCAAATCTTACGATGCCTTGTTATGTATGAATGTGTCTTGCAAATGCTTCATTTCCACTCTTTAGTGACGACGGAGCGCAGAAAAACTTTTCATAAATGGCTGAGCTTGGAGGCGTTGATGTTGTTGGGACCTTACATCTCTGATTTAACACCAAATGAAGTTGACTTTTCTCCCAAAGACGAGGTGAGACGGCCTGCAGAGACGGATCAAGAATGAAAACAGAAGCAAACGAGAAGATTATTTTTAAATTGTAGCTCCGTTGATTTGTTTCCTTCACTTTCTCTTCTAGCTGTGTGAATTTTTCAGCTCAGGCATGTTCAAAGACGCCATGAGTATCGCCTCCAAGATGAAAGCTAGCCTGGGCAAGAAGTTATTTCAAAAGGTTTCAAGAGTGCTTCAGTGAAAAGGAGGAGTTTGCCAAGAATGTGGACAAGTGTGTATTCAGCATGAATGTGTGTCCCTTAGTGCCGATCAATAGCATTTAGTTATATAGCACCTCTCAAAAACAACGTGACAACGAGCGTTTTAAAATGAAAACGTTTAAACGTGGGAGCTTTGGGGTTTTGTAAGCAGGAAAACAGATTATTATTAGTATTATTGCACTCGCTCATTATAAGGGTGCACATAATACATTAATAATAAGAATTCTGTATACAAATGACTCAACAGTTATAGAGAGCTGATTCAATGTCGAGGTTTGATGAAGCACTGCATCACGTTTTGAACCTCCAGGCTCGGCGTACTGGCTCGTCATTATCTCGCTGGTCCAGACTTGACCCCTGAACTCAGCATGAAACTCCTCTCTGAGCTTAATGACTGCGATGACTGCGACGGCCCCAGAACAACACGGGTATCGCTCACCTGCTCACACTCACCCAAACTGCTAGCTCTTCCTCAGCCAGCACACAAGTAACAGGTTTTCCCTCTGTCTTTTTTCACCTTCTCAAGCTGAAGAAGCTTCTTGTCACGTCTGTGATCTCAAAAACAAGTCCCTCTGAAACACTACGCAAGCTGGGCAGAAATGTTGCCTTCTTATCTCCCAAACGACTGTCTGGGATCCCGAAGGAAGACCTCAAAGAGTTGCTCAAGAATCTGGGACCCACCGTCAAATGGACCCGGGGCCAGCAGCGTGCGCTGGTCCAGGGTCTGCTTTGCCAGGAGGTGAGGCTGCGAGGCTGCAGGAAGCCTGTCTCTTGTATGATCTCACTCTATACGTATATACTATATCTCCTTCTGCTTTCCCTTAGTGTAAAGATGTGTCCACTGAGGAGCTGATGGCCTTCCGGTCACTTGTAGAAGTTTTGCCAAGAAGTTTTCTCAAACGCAAGGCGATCCTGAACGACAGAAAGACTCTGGAGATCATGTCCACGCGGATGAGGAAGTGGCAGCTGATGTCCACGGTGGAGGGGGTGAGCGAGGAAATAAAGCTTTTTGATGTTCGCTCTTTTGCTCTTACGTTTTATAAACACTGTGAAACATGATTTTGTAGAAAGAATTGAATGTTTCCCTGTAGCTGTTTAAAGATAAGGATCCCTCAGAGATGGTCCGGGACTTGGATGGCCCTTTGCTTTCCAGCCTTCCACTGAACAAACTGGAACAAGTAAAACTCTCTACCTACCCGTCTTTGGACCAAATGTTGGATAGAAAGTGGTCGAGGCGACAGGTAACACCTCCTCTCTGCCCACTGCACTGAACTCTTATCATATTTCTGTACATTTGTAACATACTACGTGAAATATCTGGCTTCTTGTTTGTTGATGGGGTTTTTTAAAATCTAATTTTATATAGTTTTTTGATTAATTCACCTTTAATCTGTAATCCAATCTGGATTATACTAGCTTGCATAAATGTATCAGTTAATTGTTGTATTTGCTAAATATTGGTGTGATGTTTCCTACTTTGGTGTCTTTTCTCCAGGCAGCTTTCCTGGCAAAACGGATACCTGATCTCAAGACTCTTAAGTGGTGAGATATAGAGCAGTGAACAAAATCACACACCACTTCAATTAAATGTGATACAGCGGCCTTCCAGTACTAGTTTCTTCTGTGATCGGCAGCTGTTAATTGAAATTGGTTGTCATTTTGAAGGTCATTAAAGAATATGAAAACATGGTTACAAATCTTAAGTATGTCTCTATGACATTAAATATCAAGATTAATACTAAAATGAAAAAGAAAAGTTATGAGTTAAATTACACACACACACACACACATAAATATATTAATGGGGAAATATATATATATGAATTTGAGAGATGTTTGGTTTTCTGGCCGAGACAGGAGGCTGCGTTCAGTCCTTAAGGGAGTAACCTGTGAGATGATCGACAAAGTAGCAGACGATGATGCGGAGGACATGGCTCAGGCCATAACGGAGACTCCACAGTGGCTGTCCAAAATGCAGGTACATACAGGCTGTACACACGTACGTAAAGGGAACATTTATGGAGATTTGTGGATTAATAATAAATATACCTTTTCAGGCAGGATGCGCTGCCAGAAAGCTCTTTGGGGCCAAAGAGAAGGAGAGAGCTGACTATTTCAAAACCATCACCGAGGAGGAGCTGAAACGCATTCCCACACACTTACTTCTTCACCTGCCGTAAACAAAGTGTTTTCACGAGCTCACTTTATTTGAAAGTAAATACCACAATGCAACGTAACGGCTCTCTGTCATTTACACTACCCCAGGCCTTCGAAGGTGGAGGGGTTGCCTGACTCCGTGTGTCCCGTCTTCCTGGACAAGATGGAAGAGGCCGACCTGAGCTCATTACCTCGTGTCTCCCCATCTCGCCCCGCGCTCGTCCAGAGAGCTCTGCTCTGCCTGACCACAGTAAACACACACTCTACAGACAGATGACATTAAAGGAATAGCTCGCTCTCAGCTGTCTCAGTGAGGAGTTGAACCACCAGCTGTTAGAGCAGCAAAATGCTTCTTGGTGTGGATGGTCCAAGTGTCTGTAAGATGCTCCTTCCTCTGGTGCTTTGATGGTGATGATGCTGGGAGTCGTCCACATCGGCACACAATGTTTCACAGCTGTTTGATTGGGTTGAGATGTGGTGACTGCGATGACCATGTGATACACTCATCAAGGCGTTCAGTAAGCCTCGTACGGAAGCATCGCCCTGTTTTTCTGCTTGTTGACTATTCGGGTTTCCTTTAAATTGTCACCTGCCACCGATCATGATCACGTTCTAGAGTGCAGTGTGTGCAACAACGGCCTAACATATGTACTGGGTATTTGCAGGGGACGGACTTTTCTGAGCTGAGTGATGAAGACATGTCCAGGCTTGGACCGCTTTTGTGTGAGCTTCGGGCTTCCCAACTGTCCAAACTGGCCCCTGCTGTCCTCAAGTCCAGCCTCCAGGCGATGGCGTCCTGCCAGCATATTCCTCGACGCCACAGGGCAGATCTCATTCAGCTGGTCGTGCAGACTTTTGGGTAGGTAGGCCCCTTGTGGACGCTGGAGTCACTGCAGAGAAAGCAAGAGTATGATGCATTTTTATTTTTGTAATCTTCTGCAGGGATCCGTCTTCTTGGACAGCTGAGACTATGGAAGACCTGGGTTGTTTGGTCCTTTTGGATGATAAAGCCACATCTGCTCTGCCCTCTAAGGTGTGTCATTTCTCTTCTCCTTGACATGTGGACAGGGATGCAGCTCATTGTGTATGTTTTCTCATGATTCCCCTCCCTCTCTCTATCTCAGCCTTGGGTGAAAGATGTTCTCCAATTCCTTAAGTCGGGCGGCTGCCGCACCTCTGACGCCCTGAGGAGGAGATTATTCGATCTCACCACCGCCGCATCAAATGCAGCACGTAAAAAGAGAGGTAACGATACTGTGCAAGAAATTGGTGATGCATTGTTCCTCTGTACTTTCCTATTCATCACCTGCTACCTGTCTCACTGCCTCTCAGCCAATGAAGAGGATGGAATCGAGTTGAAAACGGAGTTGATTGAAGAGCTGGGAATGGACAATGTCTACTGGACTGATGCACAGCTGCGTCAAATGTCGAACCAAACCTTCCACGCTACTGTAGAGACACTTGGGGCCGTCCCAGACTACAGTGCAGACCAACAAGAGGCGCTCACTGAAAAAGCAACTGAGGTAAACTACAGACACTGATCTTGGTTCTGTGCATGAAGGGAGCAGAGGACTCCTCTGGTGCAGTGATGAAGGGAGAAAGTCAAGTCCAATTTTCTGTCATTCTAACAATTCAGTTTTTGTTTATGCTTTGGCTTTCATTGTTTAGGTTGAGGTGAGGTCCCTCCAATGAGCGACTTTATGAAAAATACTGTTGAGAACGGTTGAAGCTTCACTTTAAAGCAAAATATTCAATGGATCCTCTCCTTTGAAAAAACCCTCTTCCACACCCTCTCTCCTGATATCTCAAAAATAATGTGCTTCATGATAAAAACCCAAAGTGCATAAAGAATTGAGAGAAAAAAAAAAACAGATATTATTGCATGCATTGACATCCATCATTTTGTGAATGAAAGTTTGATCAGTGTTGTTTCTGCAGGCCTTTGGCCCCGTGTCACAGATGGATGAGTCCATGGTGATGCAGATGGGATGCATCCCTCAGGGTTACGCTGACCCAGACCTGGAGACGCTCCCCTTCTCACTGGACAATCTGGAGGAAATTGGGAAATGTGGCTGGAAGGAGTCACAGGTGCAGTATGAAAGCGGCGTCGTGTGCTGGTGAATAGAACGCGTGCTGATAATCATGACATCACTCATCCAGATGAGCTGTCTCCACAGATGCGGCCGGTGTGGAAGGCCGTTGCTAAACATAACAACCTGACAGCGCAGCAGCTGGGAGCTGCAGACATGGCAGCCCTGGGCCAGTTCATCTGTGGCCTGAACACCAGCGAGTTCAGGCAGCTCAACATGAGGGCCTTCAAGTTTGTGCACCATACACTTCCCTTCATCTCAACTATCTTATGATTGAATCGTTTTGTAGCAAGTCTGATTTCACCATGATTATTCCTGTTAATTTCATGGATGTTGAATTCTCGAGAACAGAATCAAACACTTTGACTACGTTGTAACGTGTGTGTGCTCGTGTGGGTCACAGGGACGCCGTGGGTGTAGTGGGTGCTGCTCGATGCTCCTCCACGGCTACCCGGGATTTGAAAAGTCTTGCTGTGTCCGCATTTGGAAATCCCAACACCTGGACCGAAGCGCGAGTGTCTGAGCTGGGCAACATCATTGGTTAGATAAACTCTTCTCCATAATCTATCCTCTGTTCCATGCTGATTGTGGAAGTACTGTAAACTCTTGACTTGTGCAGAAATGAGGTTTAGCTCTCGTTCTGTGCTGAGCTGCTTCTTACAAATGACTCCCGGACTCTCTCTGTCTCCCTCAGCCGGGTTGACCCCAACTGAGTTCGCTTCTTTAGACTCGTCAGTCTTCTCATTCCTCAGTACGTCCAGCATCCCGCTCATGCCACACTTGGATGTAAGTACATTTCTACATTGTCTTTCTGCTGAGTCAATGATTCAGTGCTTTTACTCCAGCACTATACGTAAGTAGAGGTATTGGACTTATTCTGAGCATGTGTGACTGTAACTCTAGTAAATGAATGACATACTATGACTTTTTATGTCATTTAAATTAAATATTAATTATTACTTTTTATGACATACAATTTTTTGACATTGAAATGCAAAATATACTATCACTTTGATATTTTAATGATATACTTTATAATGACTTTTGAACATATTACTGTCACCTTTTAATTAAGGACCGTTGGGTATTAATGGAATGGACCACCGGAGGAAAATACGGGGGGTTATGTCTTAATATTCTTTGTTGAGGGGTATGTCACCCAACAATTTTTAGTCTGAGGGACGACATGCTTTAAAGAGGGCTGCAGGGCAGATTCAAACCAGGGACCGCTGCAGGGAGCCTCAGTACATGGGGGGTAACTCTACCACTGAGCTCTCAGCACACTTATCACATTCATTCAATCAGATCAGTTCTCTTATGACGGGGCAGTCACATTATACGTCTATTAACTTAAGCATTGCAATGCATAACGTGATCAGGTCTGAAAATCCCTCCAGTGGGTCTTTAGATAAATAATGGACAGTCCCTTACTTATGAAAGACATAGTACTGTATCAATTTAATGGAATACTGTACTGTGACTTTTAACATATTTAAGGTACTGACCCATTCATTTTTCTAATGAAACACTAAACTTTCACACACTTAACCATTACAATTATTTTTTAATTATTTTTTATAGTATGACCGTTTACTCTGACTTCTTTATGACATTATACAATGGCTTTTCACATTTAATCACATACAACATACTATGCTTTGACTTTTTTAAATTCATAATATTTTATTTAAATTAAATTAAATTTTATTTTTTTACACATACTTAGCCAAATTGGGTGATTCTATTCGGTTTTCCTTCCAGGCACTCTCTGTTGCTCAGCTGGAGGATCTCGGACCTGACAACGCTGACATGGTAACCAGTGAACAGCGAGATGCCCTGACTAAGGAGCAGATCGCTGCTCTCGGTAGGGCTGTGACCGGGTCACGTGACCAGACAAAGAAATCTGACCAGTCAGGTAAGAACCTTCCTACACTGTTGTAAACTCACAACATGTCAGAAAATAGTGATGATCTGTCAGTCCTGGTGAAAAACTGATTCAGAGGTTTCCATAAACCTTAAAGTGAGAAAATCTTTACATTGTGTCTTCAGATGTCTCTCCTTCAGATGCTCCGTCACTGAGTGTCAATGGGATCTGGGCCTTCATGAAGCCCGGCCTGTTCCTCCTCACCGGCGTCCTGCTGCTGTGAGAACAGAGCAACACATCCAGCTCAAAAACTAGCAGGAGCTTTAAGCTAACCACATGGAGCTCCATCATTATATTGTAATCTGGACATTTAATTCTTAGGTCCATTTTCTTTGATTAAGACACATTTCTCATAATCGGAGACTGTGATAATTTCTGTGACTGTAGGCTATTCTTAATATTAACACAACATAAACATATGACCCGTTAAGTTATTGATGTCATGATGCTGTTTTTTTTATTAATTTCCTCTTATTTGTGGTTTCGTTTTCCGTGAATCACCCGTGTCTGATTGCCTCATTGTGTCTCCCTCCAATCACCCTTCAGCCTGCCCTTATGTTGGTCCACATGTGACTAGTTTCCCAAAATAGGCTGTGTGTGTTTAGTCTGTGTTTACTCTGTTTGGTTGTCGGTGTGATTCAGTTACTTTCCCTGTTTCCCTGCCACTTGGGGACTTTCTTTCAGTTTCCTGCGCTTGTTTTTGGACTATTTTCAGTAAGTGTGTTTTCATCATTAAACCTTAGTTTCTAAAACCTCCTTGCCTGTTTTCTGCATTTGGGTCCTATATCACAGTTCCAAACTGTGTAGTGCAAGGAATCTTTCATTGTAGATTTTAAATATTCTGTTTCTCTATATAAGAAAGTATATTTTAAGACAATGAAGAGGAATATTTTAATGTCACTGTGATGTAGTTCTTACTGTTAAGACAAATTGGAAAATGTTAAATAATTAAACACAATAAAGAGGACAATGTGCACTTGAACTTATTATTTTATACGTTTTCAGTTAGAAATGTTCTGGTCAATGCAAAATTAAAAGTTCAATTGTGGTAAAGCAATGGATAATCTCCTGAGGAAGCAAACACTGATTACTACAGCACATTAATAGGGATTTTTTTTAAACAATGATGCAGATGTATAGATATTAGCTATGAAATCTGTGGTAACTATATTTTAGACCAGATATGGACAGGAAAAAAAAGTGCCACTTGAAAAAGACATTAAATGAAAACACATCACTCTAAATCTTTTAAGCACCCATGCCAGGACAGAATATGGCATTTCTACAAACTTTCCACATGTGTTTATATCGGCAATAACTCTGTTAATTAGTTCCATGAGCCACGCAGGAACATCTGATTATATCCATCTGTTTAACAAAACAATGTTTTTCTTTTCTTTTTTTAAGCAGTGCAAAGACAAAAATGAAATACAAGGTTTAACATGTTATCATCTTAAGAAAGCATACTGAACAAACATTTTACAGAGACTGACTTGTTAAAGTAATCTCAAAACAAGGTTTAGAAAAACTCATCCCACAAACCAAACTTCCACCTCTTGCTCAGTTAATCTAATGTAAATACAGTACATTCAACAAAAAAGTTTTTGTTTCAGTTTTACCCATGAATTACAAATTAAATTCACTTCAGATTATTGCTGACCATTTCCCAAAGCAACGTTTTTAATTATACATTTTGATCTACATTAATTTTAGTATAATATAAATACAAATACATAGGGGCTTAAAACAGGTTATCATTAACAAGAACCATTTAAAGGATAAATTAGGATTACATTTTTCAAAAGTCTGTCCTGAAACAATATCAACATCCTGCAGTAAATTGAAAGAGTAAATGGTCAGTGAAGACATTCCTTCACAATATGATCGGGGCAAAATTCACAGTCCTCACTCAAAAATATATGCAAAAATATATTTCCCACTTTAAGGTTCAGCAGTTTGAGTTAGGCAAATTAAGTGGGTCCAAAGCTACTCTTTTTAGTACCAAATTTCCTCAGTTAGTATCCTCAGCAAGGAAACACTGAGCTGCACTAGGACATGAAAAGTCATGTGTTTTTGAAAATGGCTGGCAATAAGAAAGAATACACACTTAATAGTAAAGTAACTGATTTAACATTTTCAAACCAATGCAAATATTATTCAAAATAATGTAAAAAAAAAAAAAAGAAAAGAAAACTTGACAGACTTCACAGAAAAACACCTGGGTTGCCGTTCAAGTGTCTTCTCAGTAGGATGGATATATAAAAATCAAAACAGACACATTGCGTTGCTGTCTATTAACATTCAATGAAACAGTAGGATCACAGTTCTCCATGGGCACATCATTATGTGACCGTGGTCACAGCAGTGACAGACTAACTGTTGACTAATGAAGAAGTAGCTCTAATATTGTTAGTATCATAACTGACCACAGAAATGCAGCAATCGACCCTGAGTGTCAAGTACAATCTGTTTGTTTTAGAATCTATTCACAGCCAAACCTCTGTTACACCATGTTCTTTGGTTAAATTTGTGCAAAGGTGTGCTAACCCACTTACACTGATGACAAGCCGACAGGAAATAAGGCACTTATCAAATAGTTTCATCACCTACCGACACGTGATCCCCACGTACTTGCCGTCTTAGGGAGTTTTCCCGGTGTTCCTCGCGTTGATGAAAGCCATCCCGTGAGTTCTGAAGTGCGTGGTCAGATCCGTTGCCTTCTCAAACTGTTTGCCACACACCCTACAGGCCAGTGTGCCCTCCTCTTCCTTACCCTGAGCCATGGAGGATTGGAAGGAGGGCGATGCTGGTGCAGAACCATCCAGAGAGTTCTTGTCATCATGATTCCTGCTGTTGCCAGGAGAAGTTGCTGGGTGCACGCCGAGGGATTGCTGGTTGTCAGTGGATGTGTCTCTCACTTTATGGGTGATGAAGCGATGGCGTGCCAATGAGGAGATGGATGTGAAACAGGCACCACACTGCAGACACTGCTGACCGCCGCCCTCCGTCACTCCTCGCCGGTGCTGGCTGATATGTTCCAGGAAGGATGCCTGGTCCTCAGTGGTGAAACCGCAGGGGGCACAGCGGAACCCAGACTCAGGGGGGGAGTTGAGGGCAGAGGAGGAGGACCGCAACTTCTTCACTGGAGTCACTTCATCCGTGGATTCTTGGTCCTGCTCCATCTTCACAGCTCCCCTCGGTCTGCGGCAAGCTCCCGAACTGCCGTCATGTTCTGAGGAACTGTCGGCCTCATCTCCACCTCCCTGTGACCAGAGGCAGCCGACTACAGTCAACAACATCTTAGTAAAAACCTGACATGTTTGAATTCTTGAAAGAGAAGAGTGGCTTACTGTCCCTGTGTTCTGGCTCACTGAGTCCATGCTGTGTCTCTGCTGAACATGCCTCTCCAACATCGCTCTGCTGCTGAATGTGTTCTTACCATCACTACAGAACCTACACAACACACAGGCACACAGTAGAAATGTCATCAGTCTAGTTTATCACAAGAAGTCAGCATAGCATACCATTAACATCACCATAATAACGTCTTCGTATGGTATGTCAAAAATCATAAATTAGTCATATTAGAGTATTGTATAAATTGTCTAATTGTATAGAATCCCATAAAACAGATCATCAAAATGTCACAAAAATGTAAAACACAAAAAAAGTAAGACATTAAAAGTCATACTGTAGTATGTCATAGTATAGTATAGTAAAGAATGTCATAAAGAAGTCATAGCATAGTACTCCAGAAAATTTGATTTAAAATGTCATAGATTAATACGTCATTTTATTTAAAAGAAACGGCATAAAAGGTCATGGTATAGTATGTTGTATAAAGCCATAAAGTCATAGTACAGTATGCATCTAGAAAGTCAAAGTCATCGTATCGTATTGATATAGTATAATGTACCTTAAATAATGAAAACTATTAATTTGTGTATTAATCATACAGAAATCAGAAACTCACTGGCAGCGAAAGCAACGATTCACCACTTTGTGTTTGTCTCTGATGTGACGTCTCAGACTGGAGGTGGTGGTGAAGGAGCTCTCACACTTGTTACAAGGAAACTTCTTCAGATTCTACACAACACAAACATGTAATAGCTGGATATAAGAACAAAATGAATGGAGTCAATGTATACACGGTAGAGAGCAGGGTGTATGGCCAGACCTTGCTATGTTGTTCTGCCATGTGGATAATGTAGTCTTCCCGTTCTGTGTAGCGGGCATGGCAGGGTGCACACCTCCACCCTGAGGGCGTCTTCTTCTTCTCCGTCTTCACTTTCTCTTCATCCATCCATTCCTCTCCATCTGAGCTCTCCAGCTTCACTGACGGCCGTGAATTAGAGGAAGCAGGTGCAGGTGAAGGCAACGCTTGTTTTAACGTTGGAGTCTTATGGGCCTGAGGAGCAGGGGGAAAGAGTGACGTTATAAGGCTGTCTCTACACAAACTGAACTGAGAGACACTTCATGAGCATGCATGTACCTTGAAATGGTCCAGAAGGGAATTCCTCTGAGAAAACAACTTGGTGCACTCGGGGCATTTAAACACGTGTACCTTCTGATTGGTCAAATGACTGTCAAAGTGGACGTAGAGCAGGGACTTGTTTGTAAAAACTGTGTCACACATGACACATTTATAGATTGACCTGTAAAAGGATTTAAAAAAGAAATAATTGAAAGGAAAGCATTTGTTTTCATGAGGAAAAATCTGTGTGTACATGGTAATATAATATATACATTGTCTGTCCGTCGGTGAGCGTTGGATGTTGGGCACTGATGTGGTTCTGTATGCTGGGAGCAGATTTGAAAGCCATTGGACAGCTGGGACATTTGTGGAACATATCACAATGAGCCTGTTGGATGTGAGACTTCACTGCGTTCAGGCCCCCAAACACCACAAGGCAACTGGAACATCTGCAGAGAAAAGGAGTTTATAAATGGCAGACACAAGCGGGAGACATGGGTGTATAACAAATCATTTATGTGGGGTTCCAAAAAAATATCACACCTGTATCCGATGCGGCGGGAAAAGTGTAAACAGGTCTCGCCAAGGTGTGTCTGAAATATGGGTTGCTTGGCGGTGCCCCCACACTCTGGGCAGACGTGTGGTGGGCAGCTTTGGTGGATGCGTTGATGAGCTGCTGCACTGCAGCTGTTGGGCAGGAGCATGGGAGGAGAACACTCTGTGCATGACTACAGAACAACAGACAGGAAAGGAGGTGTCAAAAAAAGGAATTAAGTCAGAGTTCATTTTCATATATAGTTATTGTTCTTTTCCCCTCAAACTCAAAAGACTCACAATCGTTTGTGCTGGTTTGATTTCTTGGAAATGCTCGGCCACCTCTTCTTTGCTGTGAAGCTGAGCCTGACACTCAGGACATTTATTACTAGTGTACTGCACTGCCTCTGCTTTCTTCTTGGACACCGCTTGTTGAGCCTGGGGTGTCGGGTTTGGGGTGGCCTGGTCTGAACAAAATGACAAAAGAGACAGAAAAGGCACAACTCAGCAATCAGTGAGGCAAAGAAACATCATCATTAGTGGTGTAACCGACTGTAGTTAATCCGTTCATGTGATTTTGTTAAGAATAACAAATTGACATTGACATTGGTGAAGATGAGGATTGGGTGAAGGTAGATTATAACGTTATTATGGAGTGTCATTTTTGGCAAGAAATTTGAATAAAAGCTGTAAATACAGTAAACAATAAATATAGTCAAAGCAGTACAGCGTGGATATTAGAGGGAATTATGACCAATTTTAATTTCCTAACACTAGCCCTAAACAGCTTATAATACATAATAAAAACTACTAATGACAAGGCTTTTTAATCAATAATTCCTGATCAAACCAATTTGTGCGTTTTTATGCAAATTCCCACTATGGATGACTACAGTTAAAGTAAAAGGATAACGTTTCAGATTTTTGACAGTTTACACTAACATTTAAGGATATTAGTGGGGAAAAACAGCTGCTTAATAGCTGGGGTTTTTTTTGTAATTTAAACAGAACTAAAAATGATGTATATCGGCTGATAAGGCTCATCGATGATCAATAATCAGTATTGGTGTTAACCAACACCTTGAAAAGGCACCTCGGAAAGTTAAATTTGCTGCCCCTTTTTTTCTAGTGATCCGATCTTTGAATGAAAACTGTGATATAATCTGAACCATCAGTTTTGTGATCCGTTGCACCCCAAATAATCACACACAGGAATCACATCCAAAAAGGACATCTATGGAGCTGAGACAGAACCAACCAGCTGCTGTGGGTTCCTGGTGGCCAATCATCTGCTCCACAGGTACAGGTTTCATGACCAGGTGTGAACACTGCATGATCAGGCCTTTCTCCTTGTGCTCTCTGGCGTGTAAAAGCAGGCTGCACTTGTTGTAGAAGGCTAACCGTTTAGCGCAGTGATTACAGGTCACCTCAATCCTCAGTGAGCGCCGATCGTAGTGACGGGCCAAGCTCTGCTTCAGGGCAAAGGCATCACCGCACTCCAAACAGCGGTAACCCTGCAGGGGATCAGACATTCACCGTTTTAGACATGGGAAATAGTATGAAATACAACTATGTAAAACCATCCGTGAGCTTGTCATGAAATAATGATTAATCAGACCCATTAAGCCTTGTTTAGTTAGAGGAATTCAGCCTGCAAGGAACATTATTGTTCCTTGAAAACGTTTTAACAATGACACTGTTCATAATTATACAAGTTATACTGCACACGTCCTCGTCCTGTATATTTATTATTCTTTATCTTCCATCTTCAACAGTTGGCCTGCTGTTCATGAGCAGATTTAACTTTAAATGCTAAGCAAAACAGCTCCATCAACTAGATAAACTGTTAATGATCATTTTGATTACCGATTAAACTGCAAATTCTTTTCTAAAATAATCAATTTGTTGTTTTCACCTAGGGCTGAAACGATTCCTCGAGTAATTCGAGTACCTCGATTACAAAAAATGGTCCGAGGATTTTTTTCTGCCTCGAGGAATCGTTAATTTAATTGTAGTTCAAGCGGCCGCACGGACTACTTTCAATTTGGCACAACGTGCTTACGTCGCCTACGCAAGGAAGACCGGAGAAGAAAGGAGGAGGAGGAAGCGGACGTACAGGTGTTTGACTGAGGGAGCGGGAAAATGGCAGAGGCGAGGAGAAATAGCGACGATGAAACAGAAGAAAAAGGCGATAATAAAAGACAGAAAATGTCGAAAGTGTGGGAGCATTTCCGACTGAAAAGAAAGGAGAACACCGTGACGTGTATTCATTGTAACACGGTCCTTGCATACCACAACAGCACGTCTTCTATGTTGCAGCATCTCCGCAGAAAACACCCGGACTCGAGCGGAGGACCGGAGACAAGGTAATATTAACGTAGCAAATCAGTGTGATCAACGTGAATGTATTTTACGAACATAAACGCCAGCCTTGCAGAGGGCTAGGTTTTTGTTAATTATGACTGACTACTGTCAAGTTTGTGGTTAGTTTATTATGAGCGTGACGACATGACTTCATAGAGGGTTGATTTAAAATTTAAAAGGATTGTGTTCCAATACAGTAGTTGTCTTAATTGTGGACACTGCAAAAACTCAAAATCTTTAAAAAAAATATTTATCCCTAGTCAGCTGGTGTAAATTCATAAATGCACAGCCATGAACCTACTGTATTAAGTCATGTTTTTGATAACTTGAAAGTAATGTAATTTTATTTATTTTTGATATCTTGAAAGTAATTTAATTTCATTTATTTTCATTTGTGTTTTATTTATTCTTATTTATGTTAGCAGTTGCCTCTTTGGTAATGTTTCAAGACCAGAAAATACTTGCTTGTGAATTTAAGAAATAAAAACAGTTGATTCTAAAAAAGGAAACCAATTGGTCATTCATTATTAAGTGAAATATGTTATTTTCTCTTGTGTATTCATAATTGCTCTTTAACCAAGCAAAAATACGTTTTATCCGATTACTCGATTAATCGATGTAATTTTCAGTAGAGTACTCGATTACTAAAATATTCGATAGCTGCAGCCCTATTTTCACCATAAGTTGTCAGAAAATAATGAAAATGTCCATCATCATTTGTTTAATGTCATGCCCTAAAATGCTTGTTTGATCAGACAAACACCCCAAAACCCCAAGACATTCAGTTAACTATCATTAAATAAATCAACTAATTGTTTGACTCCAGTACACAATGACGGCTTACCTGTGCAGGGAGAGGAAGGCCCCACTCTGCAGGAAGAGGTGAGCTCAGATCTGGTTTATAACTGGGCAGAAGGTTCTTGTTGTTGAGGATCTTGTTGAAAGCTTCTACCAGGTTGGTCTGAGTCTTGGATATGATTGCCCCCGTGCTGTTAACTATGGTGGCTGGCCTGCTGCTACTGTGAGGCGTAAGCAGAGGTGAAGGTGCAAGTGTCGTCCCACTGTTCAGGGTTTTCTGACCCAGGCTGCGGGGGTTTATCCCACCTGGGGTGACTCTGGGAGCGGAGGCAGAGATGGAGGGCAGGGCTGCAGTTTTGGTGACGCTTACAGCTGTGGGGGAAACTTTAGGCTTTGAGTCCACTGCAGTTTTGTCTTTGACCCTACTGGCACCTTCCAGCGTTGCAACACAGGCATCCTGGAGCATCGCCATTGCAGGCAGTGCAGATTGGTGTGAAAACTCCCTCTTGGATCTTGGGTTATGACAGTCTGGTGAAGGTTTTGAACCATTTACACCCTTGGTAGTGGCTCTTCCACTTCTTTCAGGGGTAACACCAGTCCCAGTCCTTGTGATGCCACCTGTAGGGATTTTGATTTTAACTTTGATGGGACGCAATGGAGACGTTTCTGCAGCAGTCACAGGATCCTCAGTGCCAGCACCACAGCTCTCCTTGTTTAAACTGTCTCCATCTCGAGCCACCTTTTCACTCCGCTCCTCTTCTTTAGGCTCAACTTCCATGAGCTCTTCTTGGGGAAGGAAGGATTTCTGGTTTGCCGTTGACTGGGCTGAATCAGGGCTGCTGCTTCTCTTGGGAACTACAAGACCTGTCTCACTAGGGGGCGGGCTCTCAGGCGAGTCCCTCTCATCAATCACATGCTCTGGGTATTTCTCCATTTGGGCTGATACAGAGCCCGTGCTGAGAGAGGGGAGGCGGCCCTGGGGGAAGCACGGTTGAGGAGCCGTGGAGTGAGAACTGGGGGTGGAAGGTCGTCCCTCCTCCTCCTGTTGGGGTTTAGGCTTATCAGGTGCCAGAGAAAGCAGACGAGGAGGATGAGAAACTAGCAGGGAATGGGTTTCAGGAGACCCTAGAAGCTCAGGATGTATTTTTGATCTGCGTTTAAATTTGGGAGGGGAGGATATTACAGACTCTGGGCTCTCCTGGATCACCAGCGGACTTCCTAAGTCTGGCTCTGAATCCTCTTCATCCGAGTGCATAACTTGCTTAATATTAGCCTTAAAATTTCCGTTTTGTGGTAAAGGGGAGGATGATGGATTACCAAGGAGACCCGTTTCCTCCTCCTGTGGGGAGTGAGGAGGAAGGTGAGGACTGACTGAGTGTGGGGACAGAGGAGTTGAGGAGTTAGGCCCAGAACTAGTTGAGTGGAAGTAGAGGAGGGGCTTTGAACTGTTCATGTTCGTGTGCTGGACTGATCCAATCTCAACTCCTTTATCGTTCTCACCCTCATTAGCATTCAGTGTGGACCTCAACGGTGAACAAGGGTGCCATGGCTCTGCGTTGGACTGTCCCTGATGCCTGAGGGCAGATGCCCCAAAGCCATTAGCAATCTGGGGATCCACAGAGGCATTGGTGGGCATTTTGGGAACAAGCTGTGAGGTGAGGTCATCCACAGTGACAGACTTCTCCTCTTCCAAAGACTCGGACCGTACTGTGTTCTTCACAATAACACTGACCACAGGGGGGTCACTATGTGAGGCAGGAGGGCAGGGAAAGCATGAAGGAGACCCGCTCTCCCCGTCATCTGCGTCGGTCCCCGCCTCATCACGGTCCTCCTCTGGGCTCGACTGAATCGCCTCTTTGGCATCGATGTCAGGAATGTCAAAAGCTGCCAGCAAATCATCGAAGTCTGGGGTCTTCATGTCCCCCATTGCCAGCACAAGGCTCGAAACCTACCGGGGCACAACATGAGTCCAAACAATATGACGTTCATTTAGTCGTGACCCGTAGACACAGTTGAACTGCGAACATGTATTTCGTATCTTAATAAATGTGACACTTGGCATCACAAGAGGTTCTAGAGTGTTCGGTTTAATAAAAATAATACGATTTATTAGTTATTAATCTGCTCCAGAGTTAACTGCTGCAAAAAGAAAACATGTGTGAACGAACAACCTTCGCACATTAAACTTAACTGTCAAGCTGCAACAAGTGCTTCTTGCTGCTAACAGCTAGCTAACTTTAGCATTTAACTAGCTGGCCGTGCTAACGTCAACCGCCCAACCGTCCCCACACGTAGTCAAAAAATAAACAGTTTAGCTGGATACGTGTAACACTCAGCTGACGTGGTGCTGCTATATTTTATGTGTGATGTGTGTTGTGCTCTCTCTAGCTCAAGTTTAAACTGATTCGCGTGTGTTTAATCTGAGTTACCTGCTAGTTAGCGACGCTGGTTCCTGACTTTCCTCTCGGACGCACAAGTTCCTCGTCAACAGACGCGACAGAGACTTCAGAGTCCAGAGAGTTGAGTGTCATGCAAAGTCAGCCGTAAATAGTAACATTTAAAACACTATCTC
Source organism: Chelidonichthys spinosus (assembly GCA_029853015.1). Lineage (NCBI taxonomy): Eukaryota > Metazoa > Chordata > Actinopteri > Perciformes > Triglidae > Chelidonichthys > Chelidonichthys spinosus. Next base: position 21,705,104 of record CM056834.1, on the reverse strand, counting down.
AGAAAATACACTTCTTCGTTTTGGCCAGTGGTGTAATAAGTAGATTACAAATAAACGTCGTGAATTTAATTTTACTAAAGTACAAAAGTATTATCGTCACAATATAATTAAAAGTACCAAAAGCAAAAGTAATGATTTTGTAGATTTGCCCATTTATAGATTGTGAATATTGACGTATTAAATTGTACATCACTTTATTATTGCAACCCGGCCAGTTCTAAATTATTTTTTATATCATTATTTGCTTGTAGATTATATTTTGTGATCTTAATCTGAAGAGTAAGTAGTAACTAAATCAAACAAACGTTTTGGAGTAGAAAGCACAATACTTGCCTCTGAGATGTAGTTCAGTACAAAGTAGTATTAAGTAGCAGAAAAGGAAATAGTCAAGGGAAGTAAAAGAGTCCCCAAAATTACACTAAAGTACAGGACATGAAGACATTCATTCACCAGTAGTTACTTTACAGTTCTGTGAATCTATAAATTGGAGAACTTGCTCACAAACTTAAAACCTATAAAAAAACTATTTTTGTTTTCACATATTAATATTATTAATAATACACAAACTATTATTTTTAATGGAGTATTGAGCAAGAAAATGTATACACTGATGTTTCTCATTCTCAAAAGAGCCATATGAAAACATTTCAGCATAATAAGACAAAGGTCTCCCCTAGGCTGTGCTCGCTTATGTACATGATGCATCTTGTATTCCTGTTTTGTTTAATATCACCCAGTAATATTAATAACAATATTGCCATCTTGCATTTTTAAATGGAAGTTTAACTGGTGCTAGCTATATATTAGCACTGACGTTCGTTATTTTCAATGAAACACCCATTGATTTCCTAAAATGGTCTAACAATTTGAATACATTGCAAAGCATCAGATAGTGTCCAACTTGTATTCTGTAAATTTATTGAGGAAATCAGCCCATGTTACTGAGTAGTTATATTAGAAAAGATTCAAAAGAAAGCATTTCTGCTGAACACACAAATGAAATCAGAATAGGCCTTTGACCTGAAAAAATAAACAAAAGCTTGTTTACAGTTTACACAGACACATTAACAGAAAAAGAAATTAACAAAACGGTTCTGTATGGATGAGAGTAATAACGCTACTGTGAATAACACATGTGGTGCAATTCTCAGGTCTTTTTTATTTGTCATATATTAAGTTCCTCTCTTTGGGTGTTCATTTCTTTTTCTCCTCATCCTTCTTGTTGTCAGGTTTAGAGCCCGTCTGGGAAGCCAGAGAGCCCATGGCGTTGCGGATGGCCTCATTGTTGGGGTCGACTCCAGGAAGGTTTTCCAGGACACTCTGAAGAAACTCTGGGTCCTGCATGACATCGTAGTCCTCTTCATCCTGGAGACAGAACATTAACATTTTTAACAAACTTCAATCTGATCACAAAGACAAATCTTAAATGAAAAAATGGCCTGTGGTTACCTTAGCCTTACTGGAGTCCATGTCCGCTCCTGTGTCCATGTCCTCGGCACCAAATTCTGCAAGAAAAATACAAATGAAATGTTGTTTGAGTAGGACAAATTTTGGTCATTTTGGCAAACACATTTGGACACTTTGAACTGTATCCAGTATGTAATTACTACCAAAATTATAACATAATTAGGTGTGTTCTCTTAAGTAATAAGAGGAATACAGTGCTTGTACTCTCATGTAGGATTCCGTGTACATAGAATACTGTGTCCACATTTACAGAATGCTGTAAATATGGACCTTAGACTAGAACAAACTATTATTACACATGAGTAGGGTATATGGGAACTTTTTCCAAGCTCCAAAGTCTCTATCAGAAATGTTAATGCCAATCCAAACAGACCAACAACCTTAATTTCAACAACACCAGGTAATCATTATCCGAATAGGCACTTAGATACACACACAAACACACACACACACACACACACACTTCTACAATCAATCTTACTAACTGTAATAAAAGGCAGATATAATCTATATTCTGGAGTTTGTCCTTCCCTTACTTCAGATTCAAGAATACAAGTAAAAGACATACAAGGACACCTGCAAACCAAAAGAAGGTCTCTCCTGCTTCCTCTAACATGCCTTGAACAGGATTTTATATTGTGGATGTGATGCATCAGCTTGTATTAAAAAGGTTATCAATTCTCCTGGCCAGGGACATTTCAGAAAATTAAAAATCCATATTTAACCTGCTCCTTCTCCCTGCATAGACATCTGCAGAGCATAGGCAATCTGTTCATCCTCTGACATGCGGCTGAAGTCTGGTAGAGCAGGTGTGGATGTCTCTGTATGGGGAACAGACATCTTCAACAGGGCATCCTCAGACTCTGCAAGAGAAAAAGAGAAAATAATGCGGTGTGAGCACACCCATGTTGAGAGCTACAAACCCTCTACTGAAGAGCGATGGGCAGAAATTGTCATCCGTCGTAGTCAATCAAAAATTTGGGACATTTTTCTCACCGTCTGCAGCAGGAGAAGAAATACCAGCTTCAGAAGCTGATGCAACAGCAGCTCTGCGAGCTTCATCCTCCTGTCGTTGTCTCTGCTCCTCCATAGACACTCTCAGAGCCTGAGGAGGAGATGAGAGAGGAAGAAAACAGGATCTAGCATTACACAAATATACCATGAAAAAGAGATTTAAAAAAAGGTAGCTGCGAAGAAAACGTCAATATAGAATAAGACAATAGAATAATCCAGAAGATTTAAGAGTCAAAAGACACGAAAAGTTGTGATAAAAATGAACTACATAAACAACACACACTTAAGTGACCTATTGTTAGCGTTCCCAAGCTCTCTTACCAAGGCCAGCTCTGGGTCCGCACTAGGATCCACACCAAACTCAAAGTCACCAGCACCCAGGCCCAACACTGCACCTCCCTCTCCAGCCAGGATGGGGGAGGACAGCAGCGCATCAGCTAGACTGGGACCAGGTGGGACTGTGACCAGGTGGGAGCCTGCTCCCTCTTTGCCATTCAGTGTGTTGATGAAGGCTGTGAGCTTCTCTGTGTTCATCTCCTACAGGGGTGAGAAAGAACGAGGGTAAACATGTGGGCCGGACAACAGCTTAGACAGACACACACACACACACGAGCACATTTGGTTTTCAAGATGTATAGTGTGGAGCATTGATGGACAAATACCTCCTCTCCAAAGTTAATGACATCCACATTGACCTTTTCCTTCTTTAGACGCTTTGCCATTTTGACAAGCTAGAAGAAAAGAAAATACTTCAGTGACACAAAAAATACACGTTAAAACCACAAACAATAGCTATTCTCTTCAATCCATATTCTATGCCTTTCTCCACTTTACTCAGCAATGTTATACAGATAAATTAATCCTCCTTTTTGAGGGAGGCTTCAGCTGTCGACCGAAAATGGAATGGTACATTTTGCAGGGGAAAAAAGTAGAGAGGCTTAGCGTGAATAGTTACAGGTTAGTATTCAAATTTTATAATATTATAGTGTATAGAGACAGCAGTGTTTAAAGTTTACTCAAGTGAACACATTGACATATGTCCGAACATAGCTCACTTCTTTTTCGTTGTCTTCCACTGGGCTGCCAACAAATGCAATGATGCGCATTTTGTGGTTTTTGCCCTGTCTGTGCTTCAGCGCCAACTACAGAGAGAAACACAGCAAAAAACAGAAAACGTATAAAGTGACAAAATGCATTTATGTGACAAATAAGAAAATAGATCTTCATGGACATTTTGCCATGCAAAGCACCTGTGTTAAATACTTTAATGGCACTTAAGTATTAGTATTTTGCACTGTGTATCCAAGCACTTACTCCTGGCGTGCTTGAAACTTGACACGTGAAAACCTCACTGTACTGATAACAACATATTGCTGCACTTTCTTCTGACAAATGTACTTATTGTAAGTCGCTTTGGATAGAAGCGTCTGCTGAATGCCCAAAATGGAAATGTCATTAATGAAATCTGCATTGCATTTAGATAAGCACGTTCTTTAATTAACCTCTCCATATGTTATAATATTCCTAATGTGGACTTCACACATTCATCTACTCTATTATTTTCCTGCAGAAAGAATAGGAGAAGACTCGCTGTGTCATGAGAATCACAAACTCACATGTGCAACCCTGATGCCGGTGCAGAAGCTGATGTTTCCAATAGGTTGCACGGCATGCAGCTTGGATAGTATCCTGCCAGTGTCTGGAGTCAGTGTGGTCAGCACCTCACAGTTGCTGCACGGGGACGTAGCACAAGTGTTATTCTATTAACATATTTTGAATGCCAGTAAAAACATTCACGCACTCTGCCTCTTACTTTGCCATGGTGATGAGGCCCACGTTGTTTTCTGGGTTGGTACGGGTCTTGGAGTGACAAACAATATTAACTGCGTCCTGCTGAGCCTGCAGCCTGGTGGGCAGGAAGTCTCCATTGCGCATGTACTCACTATTGTCCACACTAACAACAAAAAAAAGCAGTGTTAAAAATGTAAAATCACACAGATTGGACTATTATTGGTATAGGGCAACAATTATATAATGATCTAACAAGAATACTGTATATGATGTAAACGGGGCAGCCACTGACCAAAGTAGTTCATAACATAAAAAATGATTAATACATGTTTTCCTATGTATATTGAGACTGATGGTTTGACAAAATAAATCAACATGAACACGTTGCGTTTGGAAAACGTGATAAAAATTCAACTATTTTCGGACGTTCAACAAACAAAATGAATAACCTGATGCCATACAATGGAAACTAATGCAACAGCCCTGCAGTACTACTACCTATGAAAAACGGTGTTATTGTTGAACATTGTGTAACATTGTTCTCTCTGAATGCACCCTAAATTGACAAGCAACGTCTATGTGACAACTGACTTTTGTTAGCTAGCTAATGCTAAAGCGTCAGTCAAAGCTATTTTTATTCAACTTGAGGCGCAAGATAAATCCATAAATGTGACATTGCAACACTTATTACACTGGCTGGCGCGAGTAAACATATAAACTGTTAAAAGGCTATGAGGTGATTAAAAAGGCGTTTGTCAGTTGTGTGTTGGAAGCTCCTGCTAGCTAACGTTAGCTCGGTTATGGAGTGACTCAGGGAATAGCTTGAGCATCCTAAACCCAAAACGAGACTAATTCACTGCAAACAAGTCTCGGACGAATAACATTAGACGCATAATTAGTATAATACAATTAAAAGAAATTTTGAATAAAGTTAGTCCTCTCCATTTTCAACTTTAATCATATTTCTTATTCCTTACCAGACCATAGTACTTTCGAGCACCATCTTGATGTCTGTGGTTTACTACGTCATCGTGAGGGTTTATGGGTAATGATGTTTTTTATTATTTCTTTTGTTTTGAAAAAAGAAAAAACACTAGTAGGCCTATGTATTTCATACGTTATGATAAAATGCTACGAAGGCTTAATACCCTTTTTAAAATGTTGGGATACAATAAGTGCTCAATGTTTGAATGAATCCATACTCATAAAAAGGACCAGCCCATAATAATCATCATAACTTCTTCCTCTACATGTCTTGCTCTGTGGACCAGTGGTGTGCACATCCTCTAAAAGCCCAGTAGCAACAATGAAAAAGGGGCATTTATCGGGGCGTGCATGCAACATGACAACAAAGCAGATGGACAGAGTTTGTTCAATGAGAATAATAAGATAGGCCAATGTCTAAATGGGCAAATCTCTAATAGTGAAGACACACACAAAAGGACATCTGTGTACACAGTTTTACCACAGGTGTTCACATGTGAGAAATACTGTCAGTGTCCTGTGAAAAATATCTTTAATAGGACAAACATGCATCATGCAAGAATCCAAACATATGCCCTTTGAGATCCCAAAAGACCTCTATTTATCCTGTGGTTGGGTAATAGTCCACAGTCCTCGATGATGAAAGCAGATCAAACAACCTCTCACAGATAAAAACAGTCCGATATCTTGAAATGGGGGCATTGTAGAAGCTGACACATCCAAGCCACAAGGTAAAACATACTCTATACATCTCAAACTTAATCAGATTTTTACTTTTTTTCCCCATCACAACTCAGAGTTTTCAGATTTATTTTCAAGTGGTTTGCTACATGCATCTGATCATATATGTATCTGTTGATTTCTTTAAATTCACTGGCATAATTATTAAATATTATAATAATATTATAATATAATAATCAATATCAATTGAATGAAGTGATATTTATTCATTTGTTGATGGAAAACACTGTATAAGTTTACTTCCCTTTATAAATAAAAAGTAAAGAAAAAAGTATAGAGCTTAGAACCTGCAGATGCTGCCAAATGGTGTTGAAGGCATTAATGAGTTAAAGTGATTGTATGACCAGAAAATTACTGCAAAAACTAACTTTTTTCACTGAAAATCTGGAAATCTCAGATGCAGAAACTCTTTCTTTTGATGGTGATGTTTGCAACATGTAGTGCAAAACCCCAAGGTATGTCAACCTTTCTTCAATCAACAGCTTGAATACTTCTGTTAGTTTCATTAAAACTTTTTTAGTTGACATAGTCAGTATTCTTGCTCTGCTCCTCTGAAAGAATGTCTCTTTTGATTTTTGGTTTGATTTTCCACTTGTGCAGATCTGTCTGGCAAAGTGTTTGTCTTCACAAAGGAGAGCACCACAGACTATGTGAAACTAATGACATCTCAAGCCACACTCAGCTCGGTGACTGCTTGTCTCAGGTAACTAGTGTTGTAATCAGAATGCTTCTATGTTTGAAGAATTTGTTGCCCCAGTTTCTCACGGCTGGCACTTCTGTTCAGATTCAAAACAGATCTCAGCAGGAATTATGGGCTCTTGTCTTTGGCTACCTCCACGCAGAGCAATGCCTTTGTGATCTTTAAGGTCAATACAGGCAATGTCATCAGGGTTCACGCACGGGACGGAGGCACGGACTTTCTGTCGTTGTCATTACCGCCAAACAACTGGCACTCTTTGTGCACAACGTGGCGCTCTGACAATGGGTTGGCTCAGCTGTGGCTGAATGGCAAGTCGACCATCAAGAGATTCATCCAGACTGGACCCATCACTGGAACGCCCATCACCATCCTCGGCCAAGAGCAGGACAATTATGGCGGGGGGTTCGATGCGAGTCAATCATTCATTGGTATGATAACCGAAGTCCACATGTGGGACAATGTGATCCCTGCAGCTGAGATCAAACGCTATATGGATGGCAAGCACTTCACCCGAGGCAACATTTTCAACTGGAGAGCCCTGGAGTTTGAAATCAAAGGGCAGGTTTTTGTGGATGAGGAATCTCAAATTATGTAACCCGAAACGTTTCTTATCTTGCCACTAGTATTTGGTCCTCTCTTGGCAGGTTTGTTATGGTGATATATTCTTTCCATTTTTGTAATCTGTGAGATCATGTGACACCAAGACTTCATTGAAATACTTGAGTGAATTCTGAAAGTATTTGGTAGCACCAGATCTTAGTTAGGGCCTTCATATGTCGGTGAATACAGTATGCTGAAATAAAAAGATATTTTTCATTTCACTTCACAAATTCTGACTGTATTGTGTCAGCCCACTATATAAAATCCAAGCAAAAAATATTTGTATTCTAGGTTTTAATGTTTAAACACAGGAAAAACGCCAAAAGTGGTGAAGGATATCGCGAAGCACTTATTTGCATAATTCACATTAACAAAAGGGATCAAAACCGAGATTTAGAAAATATGTTTAATCCTTTAAAATCAGACATGAAAACATCACCACCACATAACTGAAACATGGCAGGAGGGACAGGCAGCACATATTGCATGAGAAGGCATTTCCGTGACTCCTATGTACATATACACATTTTATACACAGTAAAAATATAGTAATTGAAGCATAATAGGACAACCAGCAACGTTGGCTCGTAAGCCGTGTGGAAACATTCATGTAGAAAAAGTGTGGGAGATTAACAACCCAGAATCATCATGGAGCAAATATATCCATCATATCACAATCTAAACATGAAATATAAAAAGTGAAATTGTCCAAATAGTCCCCCTTCATAGGCAATGCACACTATAAAGTTTCAGACATCCTTCTGTCAGTATACAGTATACGTACAATCATCTAAACATACATTATAACATTTTTATCATTTCAGCCCACAATCATATTAATAAATATACTTCTTAGGGCTGAAATGTGGTAGAGATTGTGGTTCATATATTGCATTACTTCAAATATATTGTAGTGTCTACACTGAGTGCACTGCCCTATAAGCACCGCAGGATGATGTTTCTCTTGTGCCATGGTGTAGTACGTAACAACTGTGATGAGTCTGCATCCAGTGATTACATCGTACCACCCATTAAAAAAAGGTTACAACAAAAAACATCAAAATCCAGGTGTCACAAAATATAATCTGGATTATGGAGTGAGAGAGAACAACAAACTCCTGGAGTGTTTTCTTTGGTGGCTGTTTGACTATCAACCAACTAAATACAACTTCAAATTGATCCGTTTGAAATAATTGACAATAAATTCCGATATATCAGAAATAATTAATTTCAAGTACATCATCCTGATAACACAAAGGTGGTAAATAATAGTCTAAGAGCTACCACGATTGTAGTAAATTTAAATTGAATTTCACAGGAATGTGGAGTTGAATCTTGAAATGTTTCAGGCCACAAAGTAAACGGATTCTGTGATAAATACACAATGAATTTGTCAGATACATCATATCAGACTTGAAATTATTTAGGAAAAAAAAACCCATCCAGTTTAATAATAAATCCTTAAACACAGGTCAGCCCAGTGTTATTACCATGTATAACATATCAGCCAATGCAAGGAGTGTGATATAATTTTCATGTCAACTTCACTGGATCCTGAACATTTGCAGGAAATTCCCACTCTTTTCTTTGGTGCCACGGCTGGCTTATAATACAAAAGACTCCTAAAACCTCAACTGTGCATCGATGAACACAAGTAGTTTTCCTTCCATCTATATTCACAACTCACATGTCCCCTTCTCTGCTGCATAGACCAAATGTGCCTACAAAACATAAACATAAAACAATTCCTTAACTGAGATGATGTCCAATATCTTGAGTGTTGCTACAGTCACTTAGTAGGTGATTCAGATTTCTGTATCAGAAATATATCACGGGGGTCAAACATAATCTGCAGCTTGTTTAGTGTCCTGGACAACATAAAAACACTTTGTGAAAATTAAGCACAATTGTTATGAACAGCCGAGCAAAAGCAGAGTAAGACCACACACGGGGGAAAAAGGAGAGAAAAAAAAAAACACACAGATATTAGTTCTACACGTGGTAATAAGTATTGGTCCTAGAGTGGATGGAGGGTCATTTCTGTAACCAGCAGAAACGAATAAAAAGAGACATCCTTAGTGTGTGATGTCGGGAGAGTTACAGGCTTAGCTGAGCTGATGAACCACAGTGACTGAGCACCTGACATACATGTGACCAAGATGGATTGTACTAGTGTTTGCATTCAAATCTGAAAACCTATAAGCCCTGATTGTTGGTCTAGACATACAAATGGCAGTTTGATGACTTCAGCTGTAGTGATAAGGCATGTTTCACTGTGTTACTACAACACTAACCTGTTAAATGTCAGTTATACATCACGTTAGAGAAGGGACAAATATATATTAATAGGCACGGACATGACAGACGAATGACAGTAGCTGGAAATTATTAATTTTCTATGAGTTTAAAGTCGAGCTGAAGGGAACTGTGCCTTTTTATCCCCTTTAGAGCTCATCCCCGGTTATTTATGCAGTTATTTAACAATAAATGCAAAAAAAAAAAAAGAACATACATACATTTCTTCTTAATTTTATATAAAAATCCAATGTCTCTTTCTTCCTGGAAAAGAAAATATGAAGCATGCTTACATCAGCTAGTGCCAACCTATTTCAACCAATATGACGTCTATCCATCAATCAATCGGCACCTTTTAGTGGAGAAGGTTAGAAAAGGTTGTGAGCTCAACGACCAAATCAAATTCATCCCAACGTGTCCTGCCAGCCTATCCCGTTTCATTCTGAAATATGTCACGGTACGGAACATAGAGACTCTTGAAATGCCGCTTCAGCTCGACTTTAAGACCTTCTTAATATCGCCTTCATTTATCAACATCTACTGTCCAGCAATGCTGTCGACAGCTCTTTTCGTTGTATTTTTTTATAGCACACATCGTCACATCAGAGGGGGAGGTTTTCAGGGTTGAACAAATGCGGTCTGCCATGTTAATAAGACACAGTCTATGTAAGAAAAACTTTGTAACATTCAGCAGTGGCGAGATCGAGTTGGATCTCTCAGCAGCACCACCGTAGCCTCCAGCGAATAACTTATAACAACACATGAGACAAAATGACCATATAGGTCTGGTTTAACCCATCCCTCTGCCGTTTCAAAATCAGATTTCAGACAAATACTGTTCATCCACAAGCAGTAAAAAGAAATGCATACATGATTGTGGAGTCAACAGCAGCAAGTGTTGATTTGAACAAGGACCGTCGATAGCTCAGAGCCAGGAGGCTCACGAGGAACGACAACGGGGGAAATGGATGTGCGGGAATCCTAACACGAGCACGAATCATGGAAATGTGAACCCACATGGACTCCACATCAACACCGAGGCAAATATTCCCTCCTACAAATGCAGGCATCATGTGCTCTTAGGGGTGTGTTCCTGCTGAAATGCTCTCTGTGCCATCTCACAATCACACGATGACCGTCTCTACATGGAGAATTTGAATAACGTCACCATTCATTGGTGACTGGGATTTTAACAATATACAAACTAATTATTGTTTGTTATGTCATCGACGCATCCTACTTGTCAACGTGAAGGAAAATATTTGTTTAATCAATGTAATGCTGGCAGAGCTACTAAAGAGCTTCAAAGTGAGGGCCTTAAGCCTTTCCCCCCCCAGGTGTATATGAAGGGATTTAGGATGTCGATGGCTGGGAAAGCTAAAGCCTAACGCATACAGTCGTCTTCTTCATGTTCCCCACCACTGCTTTCGTCATTGTCACAACCTCCATTGCACCTCGCTGCTTCATCCAACGATCGCTGTGTATACTGTATGGGTGAGAAAACAACAAGAGGTGCAACGGAAGGTCCACGGTGGAGGGGTGACTTCCACTCGGTCTCCTTACTTCTACCCACCTCGCCTCGTCCAGAAACGCCTCGTCTTCAGATGTCCCGTTTTTTACTGGGAATATGAGATGAACGTCAATACCAAGAAGTGTACAACTAATACTGGCTGCTTCAACAATAAAAAAGTATGATTTAATTGTTTAGACTTACAAAACATATGTTGGTCTCAGGTATGATGTCTGAGAGTGAAATTACGTCTTCGCCTCCAGACAGGTTGCCTGAATTATCAACAGCTCCTTCTGCCCCCAAACTGAAAATACCAGACGACGCACACAAGCAAGAAAATAAATGAATAATTTCTTCACTCTGATGAGGCCATAAGTTCATGACCGATTATTGTCTTCTGTACCTGTAATGGTCAAGCTCTGTGTTTGCTGACTTGTGCACTTCCACGCCGACAGACCTACGGAGAAACATCAGAGCGAAGAAATTTAAAACGGAGTGTGAAAGTGAGGAGGAAGAAGAAAAGATCATGCAATATTATCATGGTGATACTTTACCGTAGGGGAGGCGAAGTGGAGACAACTCCTGTGCTGCCTAGTGATGAAGTGGATAGGTTGGCCTCGTAGTCAGCAGGGTTTTCTCCCAGCGGAGGGGTCCTCGGAACAAGATCTGGTCTGCCCGAGTGCATGCCTGATAACAGAGTATCATTAGGAAACCAAATTACAACACCAGTATATCTTATCTGAGCCATGACAAAAATGGATCTACTTGTGACATCTCAGTTCTCACCACTGTCTGCCTCTGAATCTGTGCTTTTAAAGTGGCTGTGGTAGACGAGTCTGGAGTCCACTGCTGACTGTCCTGTTGCATGGGAGAGTGGGGTGGGAGCTCCCAGGGTGGGGGCCCTCCTGAGACCTCCCTGACCTCCGCCACGACTCTTCTTAGATGGGGATGGTTTTACTGCAGAAGACGGAGGACATAAAAGTAGAAATTATCAATACGGCCACCTAGAGTTTGCATCCCTGGGATTTCTTTGCTGTCAATGCATCAGACTATTAACGGGCATCAATAATACACACGTGATAACTTACGTGGAATTTTCTTGAACACTGTGTTGCACATGAACTGCTGGAAACGATCTGCATAGAAGCCGGGTCTGTGAACTGAAACTGTGTCCTGAAGTGGTAAAAAAAAGAAACAGAGTCATTAGACACTAAGACAATGTTATCATAATGGTCCTACAAACAACAGTACCTGCTATTTCTTCATTGATTGCGTTTGTATTGTAATAACTATCGATTCGTTTCCCATCTTTTTTTTGTTAATCAAGTAAACTAGTGAAAATGTAGAATGTCAAATGCTGTTAATCCACTTATCAATTCATTGACTAACTGTTTCGTTGTAATTTATAGATATGCATGATGTACAGTACTTCAGCTCAGTTTCTCTGCTTAACGATTCGTAGTTTAGCTTTATAGAATATAGAGCAGTAATATAGAGTATTGGCTCTTACCCCATCGTGGACCAAGGCCTTCCAGGAGTGCTCCAGCTTCTTAATAAACCTAAATAATAAGACATATTAGAACTATTTACTGGAAGCTTTATAAAAAGGAAATGTTGGTGGGAAGCTCGCTCATGAATCCAGAACGAATGTTAATTCAAGAAACTGATTTGGCTGCTCTGAACAAACCTGTAGGACTGGAGGATGTCAATGATGCCGATATAGATCAGCAGCCTCTCTCCTCTAGTATTACGAGATGGAATACCGCCCATGCTGGAAGGACAAGGCCAGAGAAAAAAGGAGGAGGCAGCAGATAATTTAATCATCATGTGTGAGATGACACTCATTAGTTCAAGCTCTGCTTGTGGTCAACTAAGCAGTGACTCACTGATCTTCTGAATCCAAAGCTCCCTTCCCTCGAGCCTCCCCCTGAATGGACTCCATGGCAGTACAGTACAGACTTTTCTGAATTTGTGGCCGGCGCTGATCTGGGGTCACTGCTCCCTCCGACGCCCCGCTGTCACCGGAGTTTCCCCCGCTACGTTCCCGCTCTCGACTTGCCTGGTCCATGTTGTGGATGCCCATCAACAGACTGTAATCCATGATCTTGAAACTCTGCAACAGCTACATAAAACACAGAAATATCATAAATGGAGTTGACATGACCATCAATCCCTCATGTCTTAACATTCACAGCTTCATAGACCCACAACACCACTGTCGTTATTTGTTATTTGCTTGCTTTGATGGTTGGTGTTTGACAGTGACAAGGAAGTGGAGGTGAACCTTCACAATATGATTGATGTATATATTTGAAGAATATTTTTGTATGGTGAGGGCATTAATGCCCTAAATGAGGTGCATTTGCACTATAAATAAAATATTGATTTGGCATGTCCCCCATTTGACAATGCTATACAATAAACATAGCAGGGGTTTCTGATAATTATGATGAAAAAACTGCTACTTATACAACAAACTTTGGGTGAGATACAAACAAGCAAAACCAACGGCAAATTAGACAGCAATTAGCTTGCGCAGTGGTAGACCCAGTGAAAATAACAAATTGACAGAGAGCAGTCATTGGCGGTGGTGAGATGAGTTATACCACTGTCATGTAAATTTAAGTGGGCTGGAGAAATAAAAGTAACAGTGACCAAAAATCAACACCAAGACAGATTAGCCTCCAATAGAAACATATATTTTGGATATAATATGCAGCCTTTGTTATACAAGTTGTTTGGCTTTCCCAACAGCAATAAATCAACATTATACACAACATGATAACATCCTGTTTTAACTGCAATGATGAATGCCACCAGTCTAGTGTTGATTTGTTTCCAATAAGCTTAACTACCTGTTGCATAGTCAAACTACCTGCAGAATATCTCAGATGTGTGAGGGTTTTTTACATGCATCAATTTGGTAGAAAATACAGTCTCTTTAATGAAAGGGCACTTAGGAATTCTACTACGTTTCCACAAATTGTAACAATGCACACAAATGTGTTTTGAGAGGCTTGACTAAAAGCCTAATCAAGTCAATGAAAAACAAGCGTCTCCGTGACTCACCAAACAGTCCCTCTGAATAGTCTTGCACAGGGCATTGTAGTTGTCCGCTTCCAGCAGCAGACCATCAGGCAAGTCCTGGATAAAGTCCAGGTCTTTGTGAATGGGCACGGCCTTTTCTCTCTCCTTAGGGGAAGCTCGTCTCTTATAGGTGGAGCCCTTCAAGTCGTATTTGAGGTGCATGGGGATGATCCGAGGCAGAAGGTTGTTCATCACCACAATACGGATATTCTTACCCCCTGCCTGAACGCAATACAGGCCGTAGAACTTGGGCAGCAGGGTGCGCTTGTTTTGGTTTATGTTCTGGAAGGGAGAAGGAATGTGGAAAACGGATATATAACTCACTTAAATTAGAAATTATACACGCTGCCACTTTCCCTTATGTTTATTCGGTCAGCTCACCATGAAGTATCCAGGCAGGAGCTTCTGAAGGAACTCTGCCTCTTTGTGTTGAACAGTCTTGATGATGAACTCGTCATCACTGGAGACATAGAAGACGGATCCGCTGGCTCCGGGGTTAGACAACTCAATCAGTCCGTCGTTACACAGAGAATACTTCAAGAGGAAGAGGACTCAGGATTATTATTTAATTGAAACAAACAAAACCGTTACTGAAGGCATTCCAAAAAATATTTTAAACATGGCAGCGGTGTATGTACTGACCAGGTAGTCATCTGGGCGAATGCCGAAGAGTTCTCTGAAGTAACGAAATGCAATAGGAGCATAGGTCTTGAAGCGAAAGTCAGTGTAGTGGTGAGCAGGAGTCAGGTTACTGCCTTCACTGAAAATCCAGGAGAGACCCAAAGGCCATTAACTACATTAAATTAAAAAAGACACACATTCACGATGTATATTCAACGACAACTGTTATCAACCTTGGGAAGAAGATGCTTTCGACCACCACAAAGTCCTGCATGAGAACATCCCTCTCCGCCTTTTGGCTCAAGCTGCCAACCGTGTGAGTGATGCCCAGCTGGATGGCACCTTTTAGGGCAGATGACGTGGTCTAGGGTTCAGAGGTCAGAGAGTAAAACACATTAAGTTACCTCTGAATTTTGCTGTTTCAATCAGTATTCATGGGACGTCTAGTGAAAGGAATCCCCAAACTAATTTGAGAATATTATCACCAAACCCCTTTTACACTTTTCACCTCTGCTGCTTAGTGTTGTGGGTGTCCACTGGTGTCACCGGCCCCCACCCTGTTCTAACCTTTTTATAGGTGGTCTCTCCTGTGGTGGTCTCAACCCCCCGGTGTCCGATAGTCTTCTTCATACTCTGAGTTGTACCTGAAGAGCCTGGCATCTGAGGAGAGGGACGGAAGGAAAACACTAAATATGGTCTGGCTTCTGGATAGTAGAACAGTCTCTGATTTCTAAAGCGTATTATGATGCTTGAACTCTCTAAGCCTGTTCATCTACCCTCCCGAGGGCTGAATGGATAAATTATGTTTTGCTTGGGAGTCGACATAAAACAGAGGTATTTTGGCAATTAAGTATCACAATGTCTGATGTCCTTACCTCTGAAAGGGCCATTTTTCGGATGCCACTGGTCCCTAAAGACAGAAAAACAATTTCAATTGGCATTTACAATGTAAGAATGCCTTAAAGGAGCACTAGTCTACTCCTGTTATTCAGACTCAACTTCACGAAACCTATGCAAATGTCAACCCATGCAGTCAGTGTAAATTTGATGTTTGAAATCATCTCATTTACAGCTTTTAACATGGAAGAATTTTAATGACCCTCTGCTGGTCAATTACCAGGGCTATTTCCAGCACTGGCTGATGACTATGAGGCCAAAGATGAGCCCAGACCCAAATGTGACCACATTAACTAGTCTAAATGCTGCCCTGGATACACCAGCCCTCTGTGAAGTGGAACTACTTCTCCCCTGAGCTGGGTGCTCCAGATTCATCTTGTCCCTGAAGATGTGTGTCTACAGTCTCAACCTCCTTTCAAAAACCTGCAATTTCTAACTTGTTCTGAAACAGCCTTCTTTGAGTCTCACAGTGACTTGGCATTTATCATCCAAAATGCAAATATCATGACTACATATATTTTTGTCAAATTAACCCATTCAGAAAACTGATAAGCGTAGCAGTAGTATTTTGAGGATCAAGAGGAAAGTTTGAGCCATAACCACGGAAAGGCCTCTGGGTGTGTGTGAAATGTACTGGCTTGAAAACCAAAGATAAGAAGTAAAATAGTAAGTACATGATCCAGAGACATGGATCTATCCTCCTGGGTAAGCATGATAACACCGTAGAATATGTACGAAAGCCACACAGTTGAAAGGAAATAAATACTTAACATGATTTCCTATGTCCTTATATAAACTTGCTGTTTAAACTCGCCCACTCTACAAGCAACTCAGGCCTGTAACCAATGGCAACATGTACTTCAATGCTGCAGTGCCACAGGTCAATATAAAGGATATGTTGGGAAGATTGTACACCTGTAGTAACAATCCTGTGTGTAAAAAAATCAATCTACACCCAGCAAATTCAATACAGGAGATGCACAATAAGTGGACACCCAAGAAAGGTGACAGTGTTAATAATGGGGCAGACTCACTGAATGCCATGCATCGCTTCTCAGTTAACAAGGATACACCGCATCCTTCTGGGAAACAATGAGCATCATTCTGCCCACATTCCCTCTCATTATGTAAAACAACACACTATATCATCACTACTCATGCAGTTTCTGCTCACGCACAAGGAAACACTCACGCACACCCATGCGAGTACCTCGCTGAAAAGCTCTCCTCCAGAACTGAGTCCTAATATCTGTGGAGTAGGACATGGTCAGCCTAAACGGCTTAACCTGGTAAAGGAGCAACACTGAACACACATACTGACTGTGTACTGTGTAGAACATGCGTTTCATGTAGAGCTGAAATGATTCATCAATTCAATTAGAAAATTAATTAGCAACTATTTTGATAGCAGATGAATAAAACATTTTCAAGCAAAAATGTCAAAGAGAATTAATATCTTTGGGTTTTGGACTGATGGTCAGAACAATGTCTTATTCTCTGGCAAATTATAATGGATAGGCTTTTTTGAACATTTAATGCGAAGACAAAACAATTAATTGATTAATTAAGGAAATAATTAGCAGATTAAAAGCTATAATGAGAACGTTGCAATTTTTCCAAGAATTGATGTAGAACAATAACACACACACTGTGCAGCAGATTCAGAGAAGAATTACCCAACTCAACCCAATTACTTAAGAATGACTTTAGCGTGTCAGCGGCAAGCCTTACGACAATAGGCAAACCATCTGTCCCTCTCTGTATACTAAACAACTCCCTGCCAGCCTTGTTCACATGTAGCCTGCAGCCCACACGAAGCAATAATATGGGACACGAACACTTTCCTAACATCGTTATTTGCCTGTTAAGACTCCATAAATACACTGGTTCCTGCCCCGAAGAGAAAACAAGGCCAATAAGGGCTTGAATGCCAGATACCACATTATGTTACTGTCACTCAACTGTCTGTGAGTGTGTGTGTGTGTTTGACATATTGCTGTATCTTGTATTTGTACACTCACAGGCTCTCAGCCATGTGAGAGCCACCAGAGTGCTACTATTTTTATTCACTGATTCAGACTGGGTGGTGACCAAGGGAAGAGCAACTCAGCTAATGAGTGACACAACTAAATGGATTAGCAAGATGCATCGTCCCCATCATCTGCCCTGTCCTGTCTAGAATATAAGACCAACATGGAAGCACCTTAACTGCGTAACACCCATATTTATCTGTGCGGGCACTGAAATCTGAGAAAGACCAGTTCATGTGTGATTCACCATACATAGATCTGAACTTTTCACCAGCTGAACGGGGAGAGCAGAGTAAAATAAGTCTGATCATTAACTAGCTAAGAATGGCATGTCTGTGTCAATAACGAATGAAAGAATGAAGGGAATCTATAAGATCAATATTTGTTTTCGACAGTGAAACTTTGGAAAGTAACGCAAACTGACAGGGAGAAAGTGTTGATGGTACAAAATGGAAAATGGGTTTGCTTGCTAGCTTTGCCACAAATCTGGACAGACAGGGAAAGGAGGGGTGTCAGCGACGAGAAGGAATAGCGGATTACAGTGTAGTCCAAATGGAGGGACCCATTTTAAACAGCAGCCACATGACGCGCCCCGTATGTTGAAGAAGCAAAAACACACCGATACCTTAAACCACATAGTCCTCTTGCGTCCTGCTAACCCATTAGCATACAAACAACGTTAGCGAGATTACCGGTTTGCCAGTAGCGTGGTCCGGGAATTATTCCGTTACATGTTATTTATCCCAATATATAATTGGATGTGCACTCAGGCGGCTAGCTAACTAAAGCTTCCTGTGTTTATCACCAACGCCAACTAAGGTTTTACCAACAAAGCAGCTAAACAAGCTAGCCACTGCTTGATTCATTTGTTAGGTTGAGAGCCTCGATGCTAATTAGCTAACTGGCTAACCGTGACATGAGAAAGCCACAGTCAGCGAGTCACACTATTACCGTCGCCACAACGTCACAAAGTGCT
This sequence comes from Chelidonichthys spinosus, assembly GCA_029853015.1. Lineage (NCBI taxonomy): Eukaryota > Metazoa > Chordata > Actinopteri > Perciformes > Triglidae > Chelidonichthys > Chelidonichthys spinosus. The sequence continues at coordinate 21,686,391 of CM056834.1, read as the reverse complement.
GTCTGTACATGTGTACGTTGTAAGACAACAAAAAGGGAAGATTTATCAACTAAATACCTGTCGGGGCTGCTGATCCCGAGTCTGCTACTCCAGCAGTCGCCATTACGATTTGACTGTTCTCATCACAGACAGCAGCACCGACAGTTGAGCTCTGATGCTGGCGTTTCAGCAGCACCACAGCGCCCCCGGTGGACTGAAGTGGAACAGTTTCAGTTTCAGTTTTACTGTAGTGTTACTACATATTAATCATTTATTTTCATCAAGCTTAAAAGTGTAATACAAGAGGGAATCACAGGAAAGCCAATACTTTTAAGGCATTATTTACAATGCAATACGCTTTATTTATTTAATTAATCATGTGATCCCAGATGCTTCACTGTGATTTCCAGCGTGTATCCTGTGCTATGCTTCAGTTTATGCATACATTACATGCATACAAACATTATGTATTGCTTGCATCTTTATATTTTCAGTCTTTGCATGTCATTGTTCTATGTTGTATTGAATCTGTATCACATGTATGCTGTTAAAGACCGAAGATGAACCAAAACCAAATAACTTATCTGGGTTTTGTAATGCCCACTGATCAACAGTTGAAACTGTTAAATGGGCAAGGTTTGGCAAGATGGCTCATTTTCATCTAATGATCCTAGGCAGATGTTAAGAAGCTCCTTTGAAATCATGTGTTGCAATGGATAATAAGAAATGTCGATTAAATGACTGTGATAAACTGCAATGTTTTTCAATATCCACCTATAGGATCCCCCTTCATCACATATTTACATAATGAAGAGAAAACAATTCTCAACAAATACAGGTTTTATTAAATCTCAACTTGCACACAACATAACATGTAAGAAGACAGTAAACCACAGTACATTTTAATTTTTTTTATTGTTGTTGATATGATCTTAACCTCAAAACCATATACAAAGAAGAGAACTGATCTTGCAGCCCCACATGAATCAAGGAAATGTATTCATAATCAAATATGTAATGAGCAGTCTATAAAAATAGTGGTACAGTGATACAGACCACAGTCTGTTCTACAATCTAAGCATTTAACATTATTTCTGCTTCTTTATAAACGTATTCTTGTGATAACAATGTTTCTCATGCGATCTCAGATGAAAAGATGCAAATAACATAGGCAGTAGATTAAGCTAGAATTCAGACCATGTCTAATTGTTCCCGTTCAGTGATTGGAGGACACCTATGCTGCTAGCTTGCCGTTCCCCTGAATGGCCCAGCACCAGTAGGGTAAGCAGTGAAGGGTCTTAAGCATTTAGGAGAGAGGGCACCTTTTCTTCTTCTTTTGGCGTAAGACGTTGTTTGCTTTGTTGATGGCATCCATGAGAATTTTGGAGATACACTGTGCAGGCTCTTGCGAAGACGCACGGCAACAGCGACGGATACCTGGAGGAGTATTCTTCCTCGATGAACACGCCTTTGACATTTCCTCAAGCTGATTTCATTGGGAGAGAATAAGATGACAAAGGAGGAAAAGCATTAAAACATTTGGATCTGATTTGTCCTGCTATATTTTGTACCGACTCGCTTTCCTTTTGAACTCACAGTCTGTAGGAAACAAGCGGTCTTGTCTTCTTCAGACAGGGGGCAGCATTGGTTCACAAAGCTCTTGAGAGGAAAACCAACGGGGAACCTAAAGCACAGTGACAATTTCCTGTGTTTGTAACGGAACATTGTGACCATGTGTTCACATCCATGACACTGATAACACTTAACACACTGTAGGTAGTCAGTGTCAGCACAATTCAAGATAAGATATATTTCAGCATAGGTGGCTTTTAATATTCATTCTTTTCTGCGATAAAAAAAAAAAAAAGCTTAAAAAGAAACAGCAACAAAAGAGAAACTGCACCAATGACAAAAAAAAAAAAAACAAGTGAAAGAGAATGAAGACAGCAGACAGAAAAAACAGATCCCAGGCAAGATGTAGGAACTTACATCTTCTTGATGATCTTGTGAGTGTCACAGATGTCGTGAAGGGAGAGCTCTTTAGTGGCGGACGTCATATTATAATGTGGGTCAGGAGAAACACTTTGGAAGCAGTTGAATCGATCGTTTGCCGCGTCGCCCAAACAACACTGGGAATCCGTCTGTTCTCCATTCCCGTCCACACAATACTTGTTGAGCTCCTCACGCCACTAAAATGCAAAAGGATGGCCATGAGAAAGTGCCAAAAATGACTTAATGAAGTAAAATACTAATGTTTGTAGGTATTTTTGCTTTACCTTCTGTTCAGCACAGTTGAGCGCATCCCGCTTCTTTTTGCAGCACTGTTTGAATCCCTTCTCTATGCGATTACTGGCCTTCGCCTGACGAACCAGCCATTCATAGCCTACAGCTGGCAGGCATTTGACTTTGTAGAGGGGGCGTAGCTTCTGGTTGCGACACAATGATTCAATGGTGTTGGCGGTGGGTCTTCCAGGAGGAAAATCTATGTCAACTTTCTGGGAAGCAGGTGTTTTCTTCTCCTTCTTTCCTCTGATTCCTTTGGCGCTGTGTGGAGTCATCACTGTCCTGGAAAGAACATGAGGCAATAAGGTCAGAGCCAAAGTTGACCTGCTTCTTTCTCTTCAAAATCACTTTCTTTCCTTAGATTATACGGAATTTACTTACTAAATTATTCTCATCAAATCCCTTGGAAATGCCAAAACCAATGTGTCACTTAACAGCTGGGTATCAATGCAATAAAATGTGTGGTCATCCAGCCAAAAGTTGGACCTTAACTTTTACTGACCGACAATGCAGCATCATACAGTAAGCTGCTGTGATGGCTAATGATGTACGTGTAAGCGTACAATTTAAAATGACTGCCGCCAAAATAACTATCCAGAGCAGTAAAGTACTTCCTCTATTAATAATATATATTATGTCTTATTAGCCTGCAAACTTACTCAAACTTGACTCAAAATAAACTATAGTGTAAATCCGCCTTGTAATGATTGTTATGGAAATATGTATGAGTCGAAGCAAGGAGACCTCTGGAGACAGATGTCTTATGCAGAAATATTTATTAATGTCCGATGGCCATCGTGAGAATCAAGGTTTGAGCAGTACAACAGTTATGAACTCAACAGTGTCAACCTCAAGTCTGTCTACTGTCCCTGGAAAGCATAAAAGCCTCAGTTATCTTGAGGAAGTATAATAATAATAATAACTCAGATTAAATGTGAACTTATGACATGTATTAATGTTACACTGAGGGAATCAGGTACAGATGATGATGGAAATGAGCAGAAGTTCCATTTGAAGAAGTTCCATTTGGGCCACTGCTATGTGAACCCATATCATTATTCTTTCATTTCAGGGATTTCAAGCAATAATAATACACAATGATTTCTGATGCTTATTGACAATACTTGATTGTCAATATTAACATCATATAGTTCCATGCTTAGGCTACCTTTGGCAAGTGCTGGGGTCAAAGCTGAAGCCGGAGGAGGAAGGAAGCGGTGGCACCGGCAGCTCTTCCGTTGCATCGTAGTTTGGGTTTGGAGCCTCGTTGTGGAAGCAGTTCAGCCTGGTGCTGCCCGTCCGTTTGCAGCAGGGGTATTGACGATCCTTCACTGAGGCGTCCTCCTCACAGAAGGACTGGACTGACAGATCCCACTGTAGTTGGTACAGAACAACGATGGTCAGAGTGTGCATTAAATCCTCTCATGCTGACATGAAGTCTGCACCCTGACTGAGGCCAAATCCCAACGCCCCACTTTGCCTGAGGGAATTACCCACAGTTCATAGTATTGCGACGTGAAACAGAGGGGGGAAAAAAGCTAAACAAAGAGGACGCCGCATGTACGGAACATTTACACAGAAACATTAACATTAAAGATTTTATATGGAGCGTAAAACACTTGAAATCATAGGAATGTCATCATAGGCTACACACCTGGTTTACTTATCAACCAGTTATCTGAATTTAACTTATTGAAGCCGATTTAACTAAAACAAGTAAATAAATGATTTGACAATTATGTCCGGTCTGGGAGGATAAGATCCTGGAAGACGTTCTGATCAGGCTGTAATAAAATGTACATCATCAAAGTAAAGTGACATGCCATTTACCATTTCAAGCCCTCACAGCCTCTCACACTCAAACATTTACCAGGTGACATCAGTTAAGTCCCTGAAGGTTCAGGGTTTAGACTTTAGGGGGGACATTGGGATTTGGCCGAAGTGAAAACTAGTTAAAGGCAAACTTAACCAAAACTTGAAAAGTGAAAAGTGGCAAGAGGAAGTCGATGAGATTAGAATTTCAGGCAGGATGATGCTTTCCTTCAGACAGCTCCAGCAGTGCTCATGCCAAGGCCTGTCTGTTGTGGCAGGCTGGACTGCATATAAAGGGCTTATCAACTGGAAGCGCCCAAGGCCTTCAACTTTGTTTCAAATATGCAAGTACCATCATCTCAGTAATGTGAGGAATGTCCTGCCTGTTTTTTATGTTCGGGGGTGGAACAAAAACATGCACAATGATTTACTGCCTCTCTTGGTTTTCATCAAGGCGACGCAAAAACTACATCAACAAAGCTGAATAATTAAAGAGAAGCAGAATTAGAGCCAGAACATACAGGATGTGGTATCATTATTTCTACTGTTATACAGAGTGATACATTGCTGAGTCGGCGGTAGGTAATGAAATAGTTACCGCCTGTGTGGCGCAACACAGCGTCACTTCCCCCCCCCACGTCTGGTTCCCTTTACAGCATGTGGTAAACCAGGACTCGGCCTTGTTGACCGCACTGGCCTGTCGCTTCAGCTGGCCAAAACCAGAGACAGGAAAGTAGGAGTCTGAGTAGCTGGGACGACTGTCTCCATAGAGACAGATGGCTTGGAGATTGTCAGAGGTCGGTCGGCCGAGGGGGAACTGAACAGGATAGTCCAAAGCGGGAGGGCCACCAATGGAACGGGGACCAAAACTTGGTCTACCTGAGAGGGTAAGACAGCAATCATACCGTCACTTGATGGTTTAGCAGCAGTACAAAATGCGGATAAAGTCAATGAAAACCCAAAAGAGAGAGGAAAATAAATACGCACGTCCTCTTGGTGCAGAGCCTCCTGGTCTGGAAATCCCTGCTAGAATAAAGGCTGTATTATCAAACAGTACTTTTAAAGGTTTTTCTTTATATAATTGATGCCTTACTGTGTACAGGATGTAAGCAAGACAATGGATGGATGGACAGACAGACAGACAGGCTTACCTCCATCAGTCAGGAAATCAAATTCTGGTGGAGACACAATCACCTGCTCCGGAAAGTCTATGAAGAGAAAACATCGACAAAGGAGGATGTTTAGGACACCTGTGAATGTATGATTCATGACGAAATGTTTCACATGCACATGCAGCTATGGAGTCACGTCAAAACGAGGTCCAACTAAAGATACAAAGAGGAGCAGCATACCCTTAGGATCAAAGAGATCTGCCAAGTCTGCCTCTTTTTGCACCATGAAGGAGTCTGGCTGTTGCATCTCTGAAAGGCAAACAGATTTTTTTTAATAATTATTTACAAAGAAGGACATTATTATGTCCAAACATAAAAAGCACCAATGGACAGAAATACTCACGTTTTATATGTTCTATACTTGAACCTATCAACTATAGTCATGATAACCTACAATCTTATCCTTAGCTTAACCTAAACTTAAAGGGGCTCTCTAGTGATTTATTATGTCGGTCCACAGCCACAGAAGACATCACACAGCCATTTTCAAACGGCTAAGTAGTACGTCTCCTCGTGACAAGAGACCTGAACGTCATCTGTGAAATCAGCAGAGGACTCCTAAAAAACCTCAATCTCCTCCTGAAGTCCTCCACCTCAGAATAGCCTCTCGAAGCAGAGAGGGGCCAAATGCCTCCGGACATCTGCCCTTCTAATTGGTCCTAACAGAGATACTGCATGAGTATGTGAACACACGCACCTTGCATGATTTGGTCGATGTCAAAGGTGACTTCACGCTGCTCGAAGTGGCGCTCATCTGGAAAATCATACACACGGAGGGAGAGAGAGAGAGAGAGAGAGAGAGAGAGAGAGGCAGAAAGCCAGACAAAGTTATGCAACTCTTAATGCACTAATTATACCGTGAGACAGCCTGATGGAATAAGTATGGCTTTATAGCAATACCACGGTGAACAATCCTGCTTTTAAATATTGTAAAACTCGGCAGTAAAAGTAAGGAGTCACTCATTAGACGCTCAGTGTTGTATCATTTAATAATACACAATGTATTATTAGTGATTTGAATCATTGCAGCATATTATATCACCTCGCATGTAAAATATGAATGTAGCAATAAGGAACATAGAAATATTGGTTGTACGTATGTACGTAATCAGTGACGTTGCACCCCTGGAGACATCAGATCAAACATTAGATGTAAAAGAATTGGAAGTCTGTCCAGGATTGATGTCAGTGGGTCTACAGGCGAAACAAGCGCACTTACAGCAGTTCGGACGAACAAAAATGGAGTCAGCCAAGAAACAAACACATTAACTTCTGAGACGAGACAAGAAGAAGAAGAAGAAGAAGAAGAAGAAGACGTGAAACAACAGAACCAACCGTTGGACGCTGAGCTCAGTAAGACCAAGACGAAGGCGGTGGAGCAGACCAGAGTCCCGGACGACCCCATTGCAAACTTGGTGGCGTCTGTTGCGCTGTTCGTCCCGCTGCTGCTGCTGCTGCTGCTGCTGCTGACTGTCCTGGCACGGAGAGCAGAGGCCGCCCAGGAAAAGACGCTCGGCGGGGCAGCGCGCAGACGGGCCCGGTAATTGGTCCAACAGAGGCCGCCGTGCTGTCCGTCTGGGGGCGAACCCGCAGGAACCGTTTTTATGGTTGTTGTGGCGTTTAGGGGGGAGAGGGAGGGGAGGAAGTTTTTTCAACATGACTCATAGGTGATGCGTTCAAATCCACGGTGCTGTTATGTGGAGGTTGATGAACTCGCTGAGTAAGAGCGCAAGTGTGAACAGGATTATATTCAGCAATTCTCCCGTCACTCATCGCTCTGCCATTAACACAAATGATCATCTATTGGGCAAGTAATTACTGGACTAATTGTGCTATTTTCATTATTATTATTATATATTATTATATTATATTAAATATATTTAATGTTTTATATTATAATTATTATTGTTATTATTATTGAATTACTTAATAATAACTGTAAACTATCATAATATAGATCTAGAATATATCGAAATAATAATTATATATATATATATATATATATATATATATATAAAGCATCTGATTCATGGTGAATAGTAGCAATTTCATCTAGTTGTTTTTCCAGATTTCAGATTTATTTTTCTGGAAAAACAACTAGAGATGAAATTGCTACCATTTACCATGAATCAGATGTTTTCTTGGCCTTGATGCCTTTACATAGTAGCCTATGTGGACACACGCGGACCACAGTTCCTGTGTCAAGATCAATGCTGATACCAAACTCTCAATGAGACTTCAAGGGAAAACGCTTTATAAAATGTATAAAAGAAGAATTGTAAACAAAGCCTCAGAGCCTGGTGTATCCTGTCAAGTAAAGGTCAAGAAACGTCAGGATTCTATAATTATGAATACATAATTACCCATAATGCAACATCCTCCTTAAGTTACTGGATAGCTATAGAATTTAGGATATTTTAGTAAAAGACCTGGGGGGAAGTAACAGGATGAATAATGTATATGAATATAAATATGCTTTAAATAAAAGCTTGTATCATTATTAAGATAATTCTGGTGTTTTGAACATTAATTTAAATTTTGTCCATCTGACCCATTGTGTCTGTAAGTTATTTGTTTGTCGAGAGAGAAATATTAAAGACGTTAGATTCCTTGTTATTCCACAGAGTTCGAGTCCACAGGGTTATTGTGGCCTGACAGATTCCAGGCTGAAGGACTGACTGTAACCTCTTCACCATCCCTCCCACCATGTTCTCAAAAACCCAGCCAAATCACACCAGAACTCCCTCCGGAGCTGTAGCTTGTAATTGAACAGAGTTCCAGTGTGCTCTCTATAGGTCACACTTTAAACGAGAAGGATCATCCTCCCTTTTGCTGCTCTGCCCACATGCCTTCACCTCTCCCATCACAAACAGTAGATATCAGGCTCGACATCTTTGGCTGGTGGTGGTATGTGATGGGAGTCCGGAAACTCTACAGAAGTGTTTGTCCTGCGTAGAAATCCCCCAGAGATGTCAGAGAGCATAAACAAACCCAGACTCTCATACTCACACTGGAAAAAAGAGGTCTGTGGTTTGTCGTGAAAGTACTGAGACTATTAAATGCAACACAGTTAGCTTCCTGTACGGCTACTGAAAACGGGTTTTTACGGTCAAAATATGTGAATGAGTTGGCAGTGTGGACAGTTTCTGGTTGTTTTCCTCCACTTTCAGGAGTAAAACATTGTGGCGTCTAGTTTATTTGCTCACTCACACGTGATGTCTCTATACTTAACAGGTCCAGAACAGCAAAAGTGTCATATAAAGAATGAAGAAACCACAGGACATGAAATCAAAGTGAGATTACTGAGCGCGCGCAATAGCTGCCTGCTAGATTATTGTTTACCTGATGTCTTTCCAAACCAAACTGAAATATGAAAACAAAACCAAAAGAAATCACTGCTTGTAGAAAGTTGCTTTTTTGGAAAGCACGACTAGCTTTCTAACATGACTGGAGGTACATTTGTCATAAATTCTTTGTGGCTTCTTGTAGGAAAATTGTTATATTTATACCACATTCAACTGACGCAGTGTTTTAATTTGCTTCCTCTTAACTTGATTAGCAACAGTTGTTGTCTATGACAACCCGATAACTTTCCACTGCCAGAATAAGGCCCAGCCGCAATGACTAATATTTCCTTTGTGTTGAATGCTGCATCGACAACTCTACATGCCGTGATGTTCTATGCTGGAGAATGAACAACCATGCTTATCACTTCAGAGCCTGCCATCAATAAACCTTGTTTCCTTGAATCATGCATTATCATACTATAACAGGATATTTTTCCCTTTCATGTCTCAGTCTTACATAAAAAATAAAGTTTCCACATCTGTTTGGTATCACAGCGTCAGCAGTTTATTAGAATATTTGAATGGAATTATCTTCATTATAAGCTGAGCCGTTCCAGGGACAGAGAGGGCTGTATCCGGACGCACAGTACTAATGCTGAGACAATCTCATCATTTCCTCTGTAATCATGGCTTTATTCAAAGATAAGTAGAGAAAACTAAACACATACAGGTTCATCTGGGGGAAAGTTTGCACACAGAGGAATAGACTTCTACTGAATCTCTCACATTTTAATTGAATTCCTACAGAAAATGCGCCAGCCCCCCAAAATATAAAAACCTGTGAGGATTTATTTGAACACGGAGGAGGACATTTTAAAGGTACTGCTGCGTTGCAGGATGTATTTGTCAGTGTGTGACAACATCAACCTGAGGAGACAGTTCTCTACAGACATACAGGAGGCAGGTTGCCTCTTGTTGTCTGGGTGTGTTTGTTGACACACATCAGTATTTGATGTTTCGTAGAGAATACTGGTTATGCAATATATTAAAGAGGTACTGCACACTTAAACGTGTTTTTCTTACCAAATTTATAAATAAAAAAATCTGGATTTCATGGGTTGAAATGGCTCAATACGACCTCTGAACCTTACAAGGCAAACGCTGTTAACGGCTTCTAATCCAAGGCCAGAGGGCGTCACTGTCAGTGTGACAGTCCATCTTGCATCAGGGGGAGTTAGGCTCACTCCACACACTTTAACCTTCAAAACATGTATACAATATGAGGGTGCAGAGAGTACCTCTGGCTAGTTTGGAAAACAACTGATTGTCACTGCGGGTCATCAGAGGTAATTGCACAAAAACAAAACGTTGTCAGTTTCCCCACGTGCACTTTTACAGGAACAGATAGTGGGTTGCGCAACGTTAATTATGTTATGGAACCGGGTCCACATCTGTAACAGCGTTGCTGAATCAGGAATGATATATGAATACCGTTCTGATATTTTGCTCCAGGATTAGGATTTACTTCTCCCTGGTAGACGTGTGATAATATGCCTCCTGTTTGTTTGTTTTTTGCTCTGCCTGCACATTTGTTGTTCCTGGGTGATTCATTCTTTGTGTCTTAACTTGTTCAAATATTTTGTCTTCATTTTATTTTTCTATACAGCCTATCCCTGGGTGAATATGGAAGGCATTCGCCAAAGGACAAGTTACAAAGTCCCCTTTTGGGTGGACTACCATTTTAAATTTCCATTGATGTTGATCAGTGTCCAGCCTCTAATGTGACACACGGTAACTTTGACTGACAACAGCACCTACCCTGAGGGAAAACGAATGATGTACCTCACTCCCAATGTGCTGTCAAACTAAATGTGTCCCTGGATTCAAAACACTTTTATGCTATCAAAATATTGAAATGTATGTTTGACACATTCAAAACAGTTTGCTAGAATTCATGTAATACTTAACATGCTACAGTTACTGTGCTTTTCTCATTTATTTTCATTATTAGAAAAATAGATTCTGTCAGGAAGTGATGATGATAAAATAATATGCGTTTGTGTGTGTGTGTGTGTGTGTGTGTGTGTAGGACTGTGTCTTTGCATATTCGAGTCAATCATCAGTGCGTGGTCCCCGGCAGCTGCTCTGCCTCGGAGGCAAACAGCTCCTTGTAGAGTGGAGGGAACAGAGAGTGAGCAGTGAGCGGGTATCGCTGACTGAACCAGTGCAGTTTCTCCATGTGCAGACTGCACAGTGAACGCAACACCGCCATCCTCTGGTGCAGCTGCAGGGAGGACACAGAGGCAGTGAGACGTCTGCACATTCACGTCACAGAACAACATGTTTGAGTAAAGAAAAATACAAATCCACCTTGTGCATGAGACTGTCTTGATTGTCTCGGTGTAAAATGTGTGTGAGTCCAAACTCCACGCTTCTCTGCACTCGGTGAACTCTGCCTCGGTCCTCCAGACATGGACGGTCTGCACGGAAAGACAGAAAAAAAAAATGCAAATGTATTTGAACACCTTTCCATGGGTTAAAATCATTCTACATCCATTTGAAAAAGTCCTTGTTCACTGTGTGTCATATAACCATGTCTACTAACGGCCACTAGGGGGCAGAGAGGCTAAATGTGTGGAAATGAATGAGGGAAAGTATGGGGCAACATGCAGGGCTCTCAGGTGGGCGTGAGACTCACGCATTTCAACCTGTTCACACACCACACCTAGTATTTCTCAAGCAAGGGAAATTACACCACCGAATCTTTTTAAATGTGACAGCGCCTTGCTTCGAGTGACGAGGTGGATGAGCTGGTTAGTTGATATTTAGGATGTTTGTGGGCTCTGAGTGGCAAAAAAACTCGGCACTCGCGTTTGACTGACAATTTCTACTGACAAATGCAGAAAATCAAACCTGTTTCGGAAAGTTTTTTCACAGACGAAAGTTTCAGAGCCGGTGTGCAAACGTGATTTGACATAACGTGAGGTCGTAATTTTGTTTTAATGTGCGAAAATGGATGAAAAAAATGGACTCAGTGTGCAAAGGCCTTAAGTCATCTCATCTTTTGATTTACCGTATGCACACACACACACACACACACACACACACACACACACACACACACACACACACACATCTCCCACTAGGGAAGGCAGATAAGCAGCCCTGCACTAAGAAGAAATGTTGAATTAAATAAATAATGAATCTGAAAAAGGTAAACGACTGTAAATAATGAAGAACAAGGAAAGAAAAATCTGCTTCCTAGAGGTAAACAAAATGGAATGGATGCTCACTGACAGAAGTCACTAGTGTCATAACAAGCAACACAATTGAGGGAGTGATGAGCCGATCTCACCTGTGTTGATCAGCACCAGAGCACTGAAGAGAGCGATCTGCTGCTCGGTGAGCTTGAGAGCACACAAACCGTGAGCAAAGTCAAACACGGCTGTGATTAAATCGCCACACGCTGCAAGAAAAGAAACCACAGAGCATTGACGAACCACCGTATTGATTCATTTGGCTCGCTGCACGAATGGTTGCAGAGCTGAGACAAGTTGGAGAGAAACCCTCACCCAAAGACTTGAAGACGTCAACTCCAGCAAACTTCCCATCGAAGAAGACGGTGTTGTTCTCTGTGTTGAAGAAGCGACTCATCCTGACCAGAACCACTTCCATGGAGCCTGAGCGAGGAGGGAAGGAATAAAGGATCTGTTAACAAAAGCAGACTGGCTGACGGTGACGTGACTTCTTGTTAAGTGATGGGTAAACTCACCGGTCTTCAGGAGAGCGATCTGATCGTTCTGGCTGAGCATACGGAAACCTGGGATGTGTTTCGCAAACTCCACCACATACTGAACGGCATCAGTCAGTCGGATGGCGCAGTGCTGCCACATCTCGTCCACCGACTGGGAGACAGAGTCATAGGGAGTAAGAGAGACCGTTTATTTATTTTAATTCAACGTAACATTCAAACCAACCAGAAGAGACTGTTTAACTCATCCCACATAGACTCATCCGTACTGTCCAGTTTACTGCTCTTTGTTCTTAGTAAGCAGAGAAAGTTTCTGTGTTTTAGCTCTTTATTTACTATAATTAAAAACAATTGAAAATCATTTTTTGGAGAATTAACAAAGTACGACGCCGTATTAGGGCCACTGTAGGAAAAAAAAAGCTAACAACCGGCATCTGTGCCAGGTAACTTCCTATGAATGTACGCATTTATTTTTCTAATTTGACTAGTTGTCATAGCAATGGCAAATATCCGGTCAACTTGTTAACTTCCTCTATGACGTGAAGTGAAAGCTACCGCTAGCATCATAGCCCAACCCCCGATCAATAAACACCCAGAAGATGACAATTTGGCCCTTAAAAAAAAAATAACCATCAACATCCATCACCCTAAAGACCTTAACGAGGTGTTGTCACACGTTGTGATGGATTAATTAGAAACATTAATGTGACATTCATGGGAAGGTGGCTGGCATATGCTGGTTGTTAGCATCGTAATAAAGTTCCAAATTTGCTACTTTTTGTCTCTGAATATTGCCCACCTCTCGGCTCCATTTTTTCCCCTACAGCGGCCCTAATACACCGTCGTAAGTCATTCAAGTTTCTCATGGGATCAAAAATGGAGAAGCACCGATGAGGCAAACTGATAAAAGTTTTCTGCTTGATGAATCAAAAGCAGCCTCGGCCTCAAGACCATCTGAAATGCCTTGTTAGGTTGTGAGAGTAAGGACATCGGGTCGGCGTACTTTGCTCTGGTAGGCTTGGATCTCCTCTCTGCTGAGCAGTTTCCACTTGAGAGCCTGCAGCTCCTCCACTCTATACTGGCTGGTCTCTCTGTGAGAACGCACAATGCTGGCACAAAGCTCATCTGGAAAGAAAAGAAACATTTGTAGATATAAAAATACAACACATCTAGAATCACGTGAGCCCACGGTCTGCTCACCTATGTTCCTCAGAGGGTGGGGATACAGGCTGTAAGGATCCTCCAGAGGGTTGAGGGGATGAATCGCCAACAGATCGTGAGATGGCTGTCTGGAGTCAAACCCTGACCCGTGAACCAGAGAGACGAATGAGGAATGAGCAGAAAGGACAACAGGGATGTGTACGTACATAACTCACACATGTGCCTGACCTCTTATGTCAGCGTGTCCGCTGTTGTCGCCCCGACCCTGGGATCTCGATGAGGGAGATACACCGGAGCCTCGGTAGATCGACACCTGCGACTCGTTGGGGGAGCACGCCAGGTAGGGGTGGACATCAGCTGCGTAGGGCAGCAGCTCGGCGTCCCCGGGGAAGGAGTACGCCGAGGCCATGGGCTGAAGGAGCTGTGGGGAGCGGTCTTGACGGGTCTTGGGGGGGAAGGATGAGAGAGACCGTGCATCTCCCTGAAGCTGCTGCTGCTGCTGCTGCTGCCGATGCCTCTCCACTTCAGCGATCAGAGTGTCCCGCTGACGTTTGGACATCCGTCCGAACTTCACAGCTGAGGAGGACAACATAAGAAACATGAACGCATGACAATAAAGAAACGCTGCGAGCGAAGCGTATGTTCTGTCTGTCGGTGCGTCTCACCGTCTCTGCTCATGCCCTGCGCCAAGCACTTCTGGAGACGGCAGTGTTGACAGCGGTTGCGGCTGGCTCGGTCGATCTGACAGTTGTTCTGTCTGGAGCAGGAGTACGATACGGTAGGCAGCTGGCTGCGCCGGAAAAACCCCTGAGGGATGGGTGCAACAGGATTATTGTATTTAAGCAGATACATGTATAGTATATACACTCAGTCTTGTCCTCCCTTGGTCTAGTTTTTGACTTGGTCTTAGTCTCAACCCCTCAGAATCTTGACCTTGTCTTGGCCTTGATACACTCTGGCCGTAACATAACATCTTCGCCCAATGTCAGCTGGGATCGGCTCCAGCCGCCCGTCACCCTGAATACAGGATACGTGGTAGACGATGGATGGATGGATGGATGGATGGTTGGATGGATGGATGGACGGATGGATGGATGGTTGGATGGATGGATGGATGGATGGATGGATGGTTGGATGGATGGTTGGATGGATGGATGGATGGATGGATGGATGGATGGATGGATGGATGGATGTTTATCAGTGAGCTTTAGAGGTGCTGCTGGGAGGATTTCTTACATTGAGACAGAGCTACCGCTAACATGCTGCTAGCGGTAGCTTCATATCGAATGGACAGACATGGACAGACATTTAACTCTCTGAAGGGTGTTTTCCAACATGTTGAACTGCTCCTTTAATACCCTTTGGAGTGTTTGTACAGCAATGTGAATGCGGTCGTCTCACCTTGCAGCCCTCACAGGTGATGACTCCATAGTGCACTCCAGAGGACTTATCACCGCAGATCTTACATGGGATAACTTCAATCTGGGCTGCAGAAACACAAAAGTAAAAGCAGACATCTTAACATTTTCAAATGCAGCCTGATCTGATGATCTGGTTTCCTCCATGCAGGTGCCGCTTCACATTCACTCAGATAACAAACCAGGAGGGAAACGTAACTTGATTTTCAGTATCATAACTGCACTCCATCCAGCAACAGAACGGGATATGAGAAGTGAAAATGCCACAAAGAATTCAAACAACACAACAGTTTATGTTCTTTGAATAATGTTAAAGTAGTCCTTAAATCCTTTTAATAGCCAATAAACCATCATTCTTAACGTAATGACATTGCATATTCTACCCAAAGAAGGCAACTGGAAAGCGATTCCCACGAGAACTTGGGTGTACTTCCCCTCCAACATTTAGCAGTTGCTGCGTGGCCAGAGTTAACCAAAGGTATTTTCCTCTCAAACACCTCCTGCCTTAATAATAATGATCACAATAACATCTAATATGATGAGGAAAGGAGTCTTCTGAGGACGTGGAATATTTGCAAATGGAGAAAGGCGGAGAACTCAAAGGTGTCAACCTCAGAGTCCTTTCAAGTGGTTGACTGGCTTCTCTTGCATTCTGACTGTCCCTCTTTCATGTCATGTCTTTCTTTGTGAATCCTTCTCTGTCTCGCTCATAAAGGACACAGCTGCCAGTAATGCACTCTCTCTACCTTCATCACTGCCAGTAATGGTCCACCCCCCTCTCTCCCCTCTCCCCCCCGGTGCCCCTGATCTTCGTGAGCTCTCACGCCCCTCAGTCTTTTACTTCATGAAAATACCAGAAATGTAAAAAAAAAAAAAAGGTATGCACTGGTGACGGCTGTGAACAGTTTTATAGTAAGTCCTGTCAAATATATATCGCTACTAAAGTGATGGGATTGAATGAATTCATCTCATCGTATTGAGGGAGCACAGCATAGCGTCAATTAAATCCTCTCCTTTTATCTGTTCCTGTCATCTCCCTCCACAAATGCAATGATTGTTGGGTTTTTTGCATGATGAGCGTCTGATTCTTCTCCACAGTAGTATCTGCGTTTCCGTGCATAACTGTGTCAGATTTCCTCACGAGTGTGTGTTAGTGTGTCAGTGTGTGCCCTCTTTATCTGGTGCCACAGGGATTACCTGAGTACTCCCGAGGAGGACGGCCGGTCTGAGGGGAAATACGCTACGAGGACAATGTGTGATGAGGCAGAAGCACTTATGAGTTTGCTGCTGACACCATTAGCGGCGATAGGCTATCCTCAAGATTCACCTTGATAGAGATCGGAATATTACACCAATTCAACATCCTACTGACACTTCACAAGGTGACTGGATGATTTGGGTCAAATGAACTCAGAAGAAGCCAAATATCACATACTGTACACCGTCGGGCTGAAATTGTGACTACGACTGCATTTCTGTAGTGCAGGATAGGGGGAGAGAACACGAGTGGTCTGTGTCTTTCTTTTTCCACTATTTCACTTCAGGTTCAACCTCAAACAAACAGGAAATCCACTGTGACCCACAACCTTTCACTGATCACACACACACACACACACACACACACACACTCAGCCATCACATCTGCTGCTGCTCCTCCAGCTCCTGTGACGACCTAACCACACAGCGCAGTATCTGTTTCTTTTTGTCCTTCTTGAACGTATAGAAAAGCACCAGCAAAACAAGGAATCTGCATCTAGTAAGTGGACATTAACTCACCAGCAGATAACACTGAGCGTCCTTTTTTTTTTTTTTTTTTTTGGCTCACATTGCATATGTTCATGAGAGAGAGATGAAAAAAAAGCCTAAACCACCTCCATTTCTTCCATTAGTGCCTTTGTCAGTGACATTGGGTCTAGCATGCAATATGGCTGAAAAACAATGCTTGCAAATACATTTAGGAATAATCTTAAATTGCATTTTTTTTCTGGCAAATGTCTTAATAACAAATTGGGGCATCCTCGTGTGGCAGCCCTCAATCACTCAGCATGACCTTATGAATAAGGTGAAAAATCTGTGCCTACTGTAGATCACATGTGCTCAATAAGTAATGATGATTCATTTTGTTTTCCAGCATCCAAGCAACACTATTTACTTTAGTTGCATTATGTCATAAATCACAATATCTCCAACCCTCATAGTTTTATATTTCCACTGCGTTCCAGTAACGCCGTACAATGTGAAACCAACCTGAGCACACCACACAAAGCCGTATTTACATACTCAAATGGAGTCCTTTAAACTAAATGGCCGACCCAATCCTGTTAAGTTAGTCATCCTAAAATCGACCCTCACACTCTGTCTGAGAGGACGAAGATGTGTAAGTTACAGTCCATGTGCTGAGGTGGAAATGCTCAGTTTGTCTGGCAAAATAAAAGAGTGCCACCTCCCACGCATTCCGCAAACAAAGTGTACCAAGACGCTGCAACACAGAGTTAGAATATGTCTTTTGATCAGGTTTTGATTACTAAAAAAAGAACATTAGTTGCCTGTGTGTGAAAAACTGTTTGCAGGTTTCTCGTGAGTGTGATGACTTCCTGCTGAACGCTGGATGAATATTTGGGTTCTCAATTTTTTAGACAAGCGGAAGAGTGTTATTTACTAATATGATAAATAAGTGAGTCTGAAAGGAAAAAAAAAAAAATATATATATATATATATATATATAAATAAGAAAAACGTAGGAAAAAGGTTTCATCTATGGATATAAAAGAGTATACTTCAGTGCTCTCACCACCTTCGTGTGAAACGTGTGTGTGTGTGTGTGTGTGTGTGTGTGTGCATGCAGGGGGGGGGGGGGGCTGTTTGGACTAAACAGATTGCTCTCAACTCTTCAGTCTGCCTGAAATCACCCCGTCAGCAGTCTGTTCTTTGCACTGTAAACGGACAAAAAAACCCTCAACTTTCCTCCGACGGAAGCTTACCTTTGTTACTTGTGCAAGCAAGAGTCAAACAAAGTTTGTATACACACACCTCACACCCTAACACACACACGAACACACACACACACACGTTATATACGTGTCACACAGACTACCAAACTGATTGTGTGAGAGATAAAAAGGTTGTTTTATTTATTAGTTTAGGAAGATTATACACAATTTATGATAATTTTATTTATCTGCAACATCAAGTTAAACGTTTTAAACAAAGTTTAACGGGCATTTTTTTTACAATATAAATAAATATTATTTTCATAATTAATTATAATAATTAACATTTTTTTAACCGTATCACAGTTAACTGTAATTCTACTTTAAAGATTTTCATTTAGAATCATGCTGAAGCAAGACATTTAAAACATTCACCATCCGTCGGGTAAACACCAAATGATATTTTAGATTTTCACAATTTTTGGGGTGGAAAAGATATCTTTGTAGTTCACAAAAGAAAAAAAAGTATACTTATATATATATATATATATACAGAGAGAGAGAGAGATAGATGGATAAGGCTTGCTGAATCAGTGTCATCTTTTAAATCACTTCTTAAAACTCATTTCTACAGACTTGCCTTCCTGTGATGCCGTCTTTTTATCTTCTTATCCCTTTATCCCAATGTTTTTCTTTCTTTGCAAGCACCTTTTTAATCAAGCTAACAATACTTTCCTCTTATGTCCTCTGTACATTTTATACAATGATGCTTTTTACTGTATTTGTGTGTGTGTTGTGATTTTAGCCATGTCAAAGCACTTTGTTAACTGCTGTTTTTAAAGGTGAAATAAAGTTATTATTATTATTATATATATATATATATATATATGATACAAATATATAAAATGCTTGCCCTTCTCATTTCAAAGTGATGTCATACCAAATCCAACTTTACATTCATTTTCTTGCCGTGCTAAAAAGAGAAAAAGTTCTGCAAAAGCACGAACAAATGACTAAATGAAAACATAACGGAATGTCGGAATTGATTTTCTTTACGAGAAACCATGATTTAGGAATTTCTCAATCTAACTGAAATTTGTGTTAAAGGATCTTTGACTAAATTTATAAAAAAAAAAAAAGACAGAAAGAATGTGACAAACTGGGAGTAAGTAAGACGTCTTTCTGACTACATTTTGCTACTAAACATTTCTGGTTACTTATATTTCAATGCTGACTACAGATCTACAGGAATTAAAATCGTCACGCGAGTTTCAGTCATTAACTGACAACAAAGTGAGAATGTCTATCAACAGCAGCTTATCTGAGAAAAAAGGGAATTATCAAAGCTGATCTGAGCACCGAAGCATCCGATTTAGCATATTTGACGTTTGAAGTGCAGACTGACTTTGGGGCTGAAAGAGGTAATGTTTTGACACGAAGGCTGTGAATCAAGTGTCGCGTTTCATTAACCATAATTCGGGGGGAATGTGTCACCTGCGACTTAGATGTGAGCTTTGATCTAAAGCCGACTGCTTTGGAAGTGCTGTTCACAGGAACAAGGACATCCTTTCTGATAAAGAAACTGTTAAAGATTCTAGACAGGAATCCCCCGTACAGAACAACAAAGCCGTGTGAAATTTGTGTGTGCGTAAAGTTCTGATGGCATCGAGCCGCACGGTAAAAGAAATGGATGACTAAATGTTTATTGCTGTGAAGTGAAGATATGGTGGGAGCCTCCTTTACCCTCTTTCATGCACACATTATCCACACACAGCTGCAGGGCTGAGATGCGCTATATCTAGGCGCCATCTAAAACACAGCTGTGGATCTGTGTGCTTCTGCATCTATACGTGTGTGTGTGTGTGTGTGTTTGCAAGAGATGCAAGAGAGAAAAAGAGTGCGTGAGCAACTTGCATAGAGAAGATTAATCATTTCTCATTATTTCTCTCCTCTTCTCCCCTGCATGTTGTGTATCTTTAGTTTACTCATTTATGTTATTTTGCAGAAGAAATCACATTTTCTTATCACATTTTCACAATAATAGCATTTCCTCTGCATCCTGTCTACAGTAATGTGTGTGTGAAGTCAGTCCATTCAAACTGATGCACTGCGGTCGTGAAGCATCCTGTTTTCCTGTCTATTCAGTTTTTACTTTGGTTAGATTTCGGTGGAAGTGTTTGCAAAAAGGCTTTTGCACACACTTCTAATGTCATATTGCAACCTGGTCCCTTGAGACTAAGTTTAGCGTCATTTTTTAATCAAGTACTCATCGTGAAAATATGGCAACGCCAAACAAAAGGTGTTTTGCAGGTATGGAATTTGTTTTAAAAAGTAGACATTGTTTAAGGTACTGCACTCTGATTCTCGACGTCTTTAGTCAGCTCGGCTTGGTGCCTGAGGTGTGTGTGGGAAGGCGAGAAGGAAGAAATATCTGAGACATGATTCAAATCTTAAATCCATCAAAGGGAGCTCAAAATTGAGTCATGTTACCAAACCCCAAAACTGAAACACACACATATCGACGTGAACGTACACAAACAGTCGGCCAATCAAGAACTCTAATTAGATAATAAGAACGTTGGCCTTCATAAGGTGCACTTTAAACCGTACGTACTGTGCATGTTGTGTGTGTGTGTGTGTGTGTGTGGGGGGGGGGTTAAAATATGGCTGATAAAATCTTAAACATCAGATAAAACATTAAAATTAGCTAATATAAGAAAATAAAATTTTGACTTTTTGTTGTGTTAAACACAGCGTTACATCACAACGAAGAGTGGAACACTTCATCACACAGCCTGGTCAAGTCAAAAACATAAGAAGAGGTTTGAAGCCAGAGGTTACAGTTATTTCAGGGATTTGATGAAAGCCAAAGAATTAAAAAAATAAAATAAAACCTAAACCTAAACTGACATTATTAGACGTCTGAATAACAAGATGCTGCATCAGAAGCATCACGCCGCCGTCTTTAACACTTTCAATAAGTCAGCATGGATCGGAGAGACCAAAAGGCATGCAAGCAATCTAATTGATAAAAAATATCTTTGATAGGACTGTACACACACACACACACACACACACAGACACACACACACACACAAACACACACACAAACACACACACAAACAAACACAGACAGACAGACACCAAAGAACTTCATCCCTACCTCGCATCATCCTCACTCCTCCACTTGTCTCAGATGTTTGGCCCACTTTCACAAACTTACTTTGTCTGACAGCACTCTCTCTCTCTCTCTCTCTCTCTCTCTCTCTCTCTCTCTCTCTCTCTCTCTCTCTCTCTTTTCACAGACTTTTCTTTTACACAATCTTTTCTTTTCGCCCGTCCTTAAGCGTGCCGGCTCGGTTGCTCACTGCACCTTCAGCACACTTATTCAGACTTTTGAGTGTCAGTCGCCTCCTCACCTTCCTTGTTGAGTGTGTGTGTGTGTGTGTGTGTGTGAGAGAGAGAGAGAGAGAGAGAGACAAAGGAAAGGAGGGACTGTCCCTGGGCCTGGCTGCTCTGTCAAGGTACTTTTTCCTGATGTCTTTGTTGTTATCCTTCACCCCCTCACTCTACACCACATGTTAAAAACAAATCAGCTTTATAGTGTCAGACTCCATTCAGACCTGAGGATTTAAACCACTTTCAACAGGCGGCAAGACAATCAGTCACTCACTCAAAGATCTTAGTCAAGTAAGATTTTATAAACTTTTCAAAGGCTGTTTGGTTTTTCATGACACACATGGGTGTTTATTGGCTGCATGGTGGTGTAGTGGGTAGCACGGTCGCCTCACAGCAAGAGGGTTCTGGGTTTGATTCCCAGTTCGGGTTCAGGTTCCTTCTGTGTGGAGTTTGTATGTTCTCCCGTGTCAGTGTGGGTTCTCTCCGGGTTCTCCAGCTTCCTCCCATAGCCAAAGACATGCAGTATGGACCTGTCTGTCTCTACATGTCAGCCCTGTGATAGACTGGAGACCTGTCTGTCTCTACATGTCAGCCCTGTGATAGACTGGTTACCTGTCTGTCTCTACTGTGATAGACTGGTTACCTGTCTGTCTCTACTGTGATACACTGGTTACCTGTCTGTCTCTACACGTCAGCCCTGTGGTAGACTGGTTACCTGTCTGTCTCTACATATCAGCCCTGTGATAGACTGGTTACCTGTCTGTCTCTACATGTCAGTCCTGTGATAAATTGGTTACCTGTCTGTCTCTACATGTCAGCCCTGTGATAGACTGGTTACCTGTCTGTCTCTACATGTCTCCCTGTGATAGACTGGTTACCTGTCTGTCTCTACATGTCAGCCCTGTGATAGACTGGTTACCTGTCTGTCTCTACATGTCTCCCTGTGATAGACTGGTTACCTGTCTGTCTCTACATGTCAGCCCTGTGATAGACTGGTTACCTGTCTGTCTCTACTGTGATGGACTGGTTACCTGTCTGTCTCTACATATCAGCCCTGTGATAGACTGGTTACCTGTCTGTCTCTACTGTGATGGACTGGTTACCTGTCTGTCTCTACATATCAGCCCTGTGGTAGACTGGTTACCTGTCTGTCTCTACATATCAGCCCTGTGATAGACTGGTTACCTGTCTGTCTCTACATGTCAGTCCTGTGATAAATTGGTTACCTGTCTGTCTCTACATGTCTCCCTGTGATAGACTGGTTCCCTGTCTGTCTCTACATGTCAGCCCTGTGATAGACTGGTTACCTGTCTGTCTCTACATGTCAGCCCTGTGATGGACTGGTTACCTGTCTGTCTCTACATGTCAGCCCTGTGATAGACTGGTTACCTGTCTGTCTCTACATGTCAGCCCTGTGATGGACTGGTTACCTGTCTGTCTCTACATGTCAGCCCTGTGATAGACTGGTTACCTGTCTGTCTCTACATGTCTCCCTGTGATAGACTGGTTACCTGTCTGTCTCTACATGTCAGCCCTGTGATAGACTGGTTACCTGTCTGTCTCTACATGTCAGCCCTGTGATGGACTGGTTACCTGTCTGTCTCTACATGTAAGCCCTGTGATAGACTGGTTACCTGTCTGTCTCTACATGTCTCCCTGTGATAGACTGGTTACCTGTCTGTCTCTACATGTCAGCCCTGTGATAGACTGGTTCCCTGTCTGTCTCTACATGTCAGCCCTGTGATAGACTGGTTACCTGTCTGTCTCTACTGTGATGGACTGGTTACCTGTCTGTCTCTACATGTAAGCCCTGTGATAGACTGGTTACCTGTCTGTCTCTACATGTCTCCCTGTGATAGACTGGTTACCTGTCTGTCTCTACATGTCAGCCCTGTGATAGACTGGTTCCTGTCTGTCTCTACATGTCAGCCCTGTGATAGACTGGTTACCTGTCTGTCTCTACTGTGATGGACTGGTTACCTGTCTGTCTCTACATGTCAGCCCTGTGATAGACTGGTTACCTGTCTGTCTCTACTGTGATGGACTGGTTACCTGTCTGTCTCTACATGTAAGCCCTGTGATAGACTGGTTACCTGTCTGTCTCTACATGTCTCCCTGTGATAGACTGGTTACCTGTCTGTCTCTACATGTCAGCCCTGTGATAGACTGGTTCCCTGTCTGTCTCTACATGTCAGCCCTGTGATAGACTGGTTACCTGTCTGTCTCTACTGTGATGGACTGGTTACCTGTCTGTCTCTACATGTCAGCCCTGTGATAGACTGGTTACCTGTCTGTCTCTACTGTGATGGACTGGTTACCTGTCTGTCTCTACATGTCAGCCCTGTGATAGACTGGTTACCTGTCTCTCTCTACATGTCAGCCCTGTGATAGACTGGTTACCTGTCTGTCTCTACATGTCTCCCTGTGATAGACTGGTTACCTGTCTGTCTCTACATGTCAGCCCTGTGATAGACTGGTTACCTGTCTGTCTCTACATGTCAGCCCTGTGATAGACTGGTTACCTGTCTGTCTCTACATGTCTCCCTGTGATAGACTGGTTACCTGTCTGTCTCTACATGTCTCCCTGTGATAGACTGGTTACCTGTCTGTCTCTACATGTCTCCCTGTGATAGACTGGTTACCTGTCTGTCTCTACATGTCTCCCTGTGATAGACTGGTTACCTGTCTCTTGTCAGAACGTTTAATCATATTACTGGATTCTTATTACAAGCAGCATTTAAATGTTGCAGCATGTTGAGTTGGAGCTACTTTAACTACTTTATATACTGTCGGTCAGACCTCTGCGTGATTGATGTTAAACAATAATTCCCTGTTAAATGTAGTGGAATAAAAATAGAAAGCAGAAAGTGGAAATACTCAAGAACACTACTTGAGTTTGTTTCCTTCGTGATCTTTCTCTCCCATTATCATCCTTCCATCTAGAGCACCTGACTGATGTGCCGAACAGCACAAGACCACCACGGCCCTCTGTATCTACACACATCTACAACAATCAATAACACCATCATTGTTTAAGCTCAATTTGTTTGTCATAACGCTCAATGACACACCCAGGTGTGCTTGTGGCAGAAAGTGTTAAACCAAAGAAGTTAAAAAAAGATCAGATGTTATCGCTGCATTCAGATGCCAAAGTGCCATCACTGTGTTTGTGTGTGTGTGTGTGTGTGTGTGTTAGTGTGTGTGTGTGTGGCAGCACAGGTGCAACACAAACAAACACACACGCATACACAGTGTTGCTAATAGCCCAACTTCAGCGACACCACAGTGTGTGTGTGTGTGTGTGTGTGTGTGTGTGTGTCTTGCTGTACAGGTGCAATGTTGTATGTTCACTCACAGTGAAGGTAACCACAGTGCATGCACAAATATCTAGCACAAACAAAGTCATCACCACACTCACTCACACACACATACATGTGGACACGGTATTTCAGAGAACTCACTCAAGTGGGTCTTCTTGGACGCGGCTCCTCCTGAAGGACAACAAAGACGGAGTTAGTGATTCAAAACTACGTGACTCTTGCTGTCAATCAGAGTTTTACTTCAAGCTTCATGTCAACAGTCTGGGTGAGATGTTTTAGAAGCAGAAACACAACATGCAGTGAAATCATGAGCTTCACAGATGAGACTTCAACTGAGACTAGATCCCAAACTCATTCCAGGATGGCACACTATTACGCATTAAAGTGGGTTTAATGTTTGATTTTTTTAAAAAAAGTACATTATTACAGATATCTGGTGTCATTATTTTTTTTATAATTGTATACTTGTATATATAATTGTGTAGGACTTGTCACACGTATACAATGTCTATAGGCCTTGTATTTATGAGTGGAGGGATTAATAAAGTATTCTTATTCTGATTGATTAACACAAGAACAGTTTTTGCATACTTGTGCTTGATTTTCTGCTGCCTTACGAAACTGATCTGAAAACTTCGACCACAGAAACATGCACTGTAGCAGCAGCGTTAGCTTGGCAGTGAAATAAAAAATGTGTTCGGATCCATGGGACCTGTTTTCAGTGTTTGCTAAATGAACAATGATACAATTAATACATTTTTCAGAGACGCACTGGCTTTGGCTCATTTTCTGTGAAGGACACATAACAGAACACATTTTCAGTGGTTGCCCACTGTGGACCCCCCTACGCATTTACATGACATATCTGGTGTTATGTTCTGGTGTGTATTCATTCTGTCCTGCACCTATCTGGGCCTGCTGTCAGGTGTGTGTGTGTGTGTGTGTGTCCACATGGGCGTTGGAAGTTATTTTAGAAGAGGGAGAAGATTGGGAAGACAGTGAAGAGGGCTATTCATTTAGATATTTAGATATTTCAGAATTTCAGTATCACATTTCAGAGACTGACAGTGAATTAGAAAAGTGGGAGGAACATCAGCCGCTCCCAAAACAAACCCGTCAGCAGGAAGACACAGTATACATGAAGAAAGTCATATGCAAACACACACACACACAGTAACACTGTGCCCCTCATGTATAACCTGGCATATGTTCAATAGGACTGCATGAAATATATTCAATCTGTTAATCTGTACACTACATCTGTTCACTACACATCAGTAGTGATGAAAAACCTTGTTTCATTTATGTGTTCAAGATAAACATAGTTTATTTCACTCTTATTTATTTTTTTCTTCTTCAAAAATTACATTTCAATCACAAAAAACGATCAGCACTTTTATTCATAAATGTGATCATACAGAGGTAAATGTCAATTATTGACCATATCAGCTATCTATAGTTATCTTTTTTTTTAAAGAGCTAGAGTAGGTCCACCAGACCTGCTAACATTGGCTGTGTAACAGAAGTATGAACACCACACAAGGGTTAATCAAGGGATTGAATGAAACTATAGCATGCAATGTGAGAGTAACTGAGCCGGGCTTCAAGTAACAGATTCAGCTGATAAACCCTTTCAAATCCTTAATGGCAGTTTGGTTCAGGGTTTTTACAGAATGCACTGCGTTTTTCAGTATTGTTTGCAATGTGCAAACTCCTGTGGACAGATAAGAAGCCTCACTGATGACAAAGAGCTTAAATTATAGGACTCCTACTTATTGCTGCTAGGTGGCTATGTTACACACACACACACACACACACACACACACACACACACACGGGAGATACAGGACAGAGGAAGATGGGTGTCTATGAAGCAATA
>CM056834.1:21592500-21655000 GCA_029853015.1 Chelidonichthys spinosus | reverse complement strand
TGTCCTGTCAAAACACTGGGTGAACCTGCACACACACACACACACACACACACACACACACACACGAGGTCGCACGTCAGTCGGGTTTTGAACGCCACTCTGACATTATAAGCGAGCAGAAACCGGAGCTCGTCCTACCTGTCGGTCGGTCTAGCGGCCGGGCCGGCGCAGGCACTTGAAAACGTGCACTGCCATCTGGCCTGCTTTCTCTCCTTACAGCGGGTCCCCGAACCCGGTCTTCATCCCGCACCCCTCTCCGTCCGTCCGTCAGCCTTCCTTGGGCTCAGCAGTTCAACTCCTCTTGTGGGTTGTTTTTGAAATAATTTAATTCCCCCCGAGGCAGAGAGAGAGAGAGAGAGAGAGACAGAGAGACACAGAGAGAGCAGCTGGCCGTTCACAAGCCGTGCGCACCGGTCCCCCCCCCCCCCCCCCGCTCTCCGTGCGCCCTGACCGTCCCAGGCTGAAGAGTTATGTCACCGACTGTTACGTAAGAGCAGCGGATCGGGTTTTGCTTTGTAGTGCTCAGTTGAGAAATGTAATCCCATGTTGTTGCACAAAGTTCCGCCAGACTAATGGAGAAAAACGCGACGTATAGATGAAGGTTTTGGCCTTTTCACTTAACGACCACAGCTAAACAACATGGAGGCCTACACAATCCCTCTGTGTGAGTCCGGTGTCTTGTTAAAACCACCTGCAGGACTCTGCACATACGAGCAGCTGGGGTTGATACCTCAAAAGCTCATATTTATCTGAGGAAGGAAAACAACAGCAGACACAAAGAAAACGATGAATAATCGATATGTCTTCTCGGTTTACCTCCTTGTGGTAAAGGCTCCTCTAAGACATGGGCTTACACACATGCTGAACAGCACTGGTGCATTTAGCCTACTCAAGTTTTTACCTTATACTTCTGCTACATTAAACTCTTAAGAAATTAAGAATTCAGGGTGTTTCTCATCTGTTCCACCTCAACCTGCCAGGTCACAGGAAGACACAATAATGTATGTACACATGTTTCCCCATTACTCATTACATCTAAACACAATATGCCCATTGAAGTCACCAGAGACCAGTCATTTCTCTAAGCTGCTCATTAGTCACTTAATCCCCACAGAGAGGTTGTGAACAAGAAATGATAAGTCTCTTTTTACTTGATCCACATTCACAGTTGTCTTTTATTGTGAAATTACACCACACAACATATTTTGTTTTGCAAACTGCAAAAAAACTCCTCTGCCAAAGCCGACACCTACAAAGACAACTGTTCACTGTTGAGTCACTGACAGACACTTCACCGTCCAGATGCTTGGAATGGGATTCCTCGTTTGAGGGTCAAATAAAGCTGTGGAAGTTTCACTATCTGAGACCGTATTGCAGGTGGTTTAAACTGAAAGTTGAAAACAACTGGCCCCCCACCTGCTTCCTAAAACCCAACTTGACCACATGACTAAAAAAACAACTGGTGTTCATTTGTCCCGCATCCGCCACACACACACACACACACACACAGACACACACACACAGACACACACACACACACTTGAGACACTAAGGTAGCATTTCCATCTGCACTTAGCTGAGGTTAAAGATGTGAGGGGCCCTCAGAAGACCACCAGGCCGGTACTGCGATGAGCAAATGCACTCAGAAACCACACATCAGACCAAACGGTGTGAGAACTGAAGTTAATGCGTGCAGGTTTTGTGTATTTGTAACCAACGATTTACTACAAAACAACAACTCACTCAACAGTTTGCTGTATTTTAAATGGATTAGAGGTGTAAGGATTCATTCAATTAATCGATGAATTGATTGTCAGTCCTATAGATTCTACTAAATCAATCTACTAAAATAAATAAATAGAATGAATCGTTCACCAATAATCGATATAAATGCATTTAATCGTATGAACCGTGATTCTTACTTATGATTAATGTTTTAATGCGTTTAAGACACTCTCTCCCCTGCCAGCATGTAGTCTGCGGAAAATGTTAAAAATAACTGAACAACACATTTTTGTATTCAGCATAAGATATTATGCAGGACTACTTTTTTAATAGAATAAATATGTTGAATAAGTAGTGGTCTGTTTATTTTTTCACCTTTCAGAAGAATACAGATAGTCTCACTAGCATTATTGCATGTTTATTTCATGGATATAGAATTTTGGGTACAAGTTACTGAATGGAATCGTGGTTTACAGAATCGAATCAAATCGAATCGTTACAAAAAAAAATCATCCTCGAATCGAATCACCAACTACTGTATCGTTAATCGAATCGCTGTGAAGCCAAAGATTCACACCCTTAAAATGGATGCAATATGAATTTACTTCATAACTATCACATTCAATTATTATTGGCCTTTAACTTAAAAAGAGTGATATGAAGAAATGCTAGAGAGTAATATAACATACATTCACATTCAGATGTTCAATAGTCCAATACACAAACCAAAGAATGCAATGACTTTATTTTATGGATACCGGTAGTATAGTTTGTGTGTATAACCTCAAATAGTATATGAACAAGATGACAACTTACCCGTACCTTGTATTCAAATATAAACACATCCAGCACATGGTGGGGTAGCAGGTAAAAAAACCACCTTAATGAAAATATGAAGAAGTCTAGATGTCTCATAAGCTGAAATATTAAGGATAAATCTTTCATCCTCTTAGGGCATTAATTACAAACAAGCAAAAAATCTGTGCAAGACACTCTGCATTCATCTTTGAATCAACTGGCAAGTTTTGTACAACATCTTGGCTTTTATTGAATATATAAATATAGAGTTAAACTCTCAAATGTGATCAGAGGATAACATCTATGAGGATATATGTACAATATTGAAGAAAACATTATCACACAAAGCAAAAGTTAACATGTTCCATTTAATGTGCAAAATTGTAAAGGTTACAATCAATAACCAGTGAATGGTTTCTAGATATGTACTGTTGGTGTGTTAGTTACACTAACCAGAGGTAGACAATAAAGGCTACTTCATAAACTTTACAGTTTGTGACATACCTTTCCCATGGGCCAAAACAATGGCTGTACTAATGTACTAATATTATATGATAAAAGAATGTCTTGCGAGTTTATTTTTTAAATAATGTGGTGTGTTCCAGAAAGCAGGTTTGGCTGAAACTCTGAGTTTGTTAACCCTGAAAAGTGGGATGGGTTAGTAGAGAGGGAGTTTTCAATTACAGAAAGACTTAAAAACTTTATGTGAGTTACCATGGTTACCGACTCTGTGAACCTAACCTGCTCGCTGGCAGGTATTCTTCAATAAACCCTGAGTTTCTCCCTACATGTCTCCATCCTTTTGTTGATTCTGAACCAGCTGTGGAAAAATTGGATGTCCTTTCCTCGTCAAGCCATCGATATGGAGGCAGAAGTGATTCTAGCAGCCTGCCGTCGGGAGAGGATTTTGATTACTTAATAGAATATTACCGTTTTCCTTACAATCTATCACATCTGAACAAAATTCTCCAGCCTTACATTTATCGGAGATAACAGATTCTTTGCATCGCTCTAGGATTTTTCGCTAACGGGAGTTTTCTGAAATGTTAAGGACAATTCTGTGTGTTGAAATAGACACTGATATTTTCTCTGTTTAAGCTGTGAAATATGATTAAAACCATGTTTTAGACTACCTGCTACCTCAATATTCATATGCTTAATTTTCAACTGCAGCCACGTTGTTTTTGTGCCTGTGGGAATAAACCTCAATCAAAAAGAGTGACATTTTAGTACCGTCCCCAGGGGAAACAAACTCCTGTCACCTGTGCACTAGCCAGCGTTGCAAAACATTACACCACTGTGTCAGGCAGTATATGCCTCCCAGACCAACAGTCTTTACTTTGCTGCAGCTGTGTTGCTCCACTTTCTAAGGATGAGCTCGTTTTCCCTCTAAACACAAAGTAATATCTCTAACTCTCTACCGGTTGCCATGGTGAACCCAAGTATCGGAGCTCCGATGATGGCTTTGTAGAGTCGGCAGGCACCCGTGTAACTCAGAGTTTGCATAACTAATTCAGAACAGCTGAGAGTTGGTCGACTCAGAGTTCAGGTTTAGGTTCAGAGTTCGTTGAAGCTGCTTTCTGGAATACTGGCAAATAAATACACACACATTTAAATAACAACAAGTGCACGTTCACACACACGCGGCGGCCTCAGCTTGCCGACAGCGCTTGTGTTGGTTGCAGGATGGTGTGGCTGCCGCTGATGGACATGAACAGCGCTGTATGAAAGGCATGAAAGAAAACAGGTGACAATACAGTACATTGACAAACTGATGTGACCCACCAAGTCCCATTAAAGGCTGAATAAACATGTACCTGTTGTTTCTGCGTGCAGCTTGGAGCCGTCGCTACTGGTCACTTTACACGTAGTGAATATTTTTTTGCCTTCCGTCTTATCCAGCGAGGATTCAAGCAACACTGCGTTTCCCAGGAGGATGGGGCTGAGGACACGGCAAGTGTTTGTCAGGGAAAACTGACCACAAATGATAAAATTCATATCACACAACATACAAAATATGCTCCACAGAAACATACAGACCCATCTCAAGTATCTCCAGTAATACTGAGATAAGACAGAGGGGGTAAAACTATTAGCTATCATTATATTAACCAATGAAAAAGCAGCATTTCTCATCAAATTATTATATATATTTATCATTTTATATATAATATTTTAACAAAGCTACAAACATAATTCTGCTGGACATAAAACCAAATCTATGTAGACAATAAATTCA
The DNA here is from genome assembly GCA_029853015.1 of Chelidonichthys spinosus. NCBI lineage: Eukaryota > Metazoa > Chordata > Actinopteri > Perciformes > Triglidae > Chelidonichthys > Chelidonichthys spinosus. Next base: position 21,650,238 of record CM056834.1, on the reverse strand, counting down.
CCTTTGCATGCGTTTAACTATATATTCTTCCTGTACCTGCGGTAGTTGATGTTGAGGTTGGCAGTCATAGTAGATCCAAATAGTAACGTAGCAAGAGTCCCTTGCAGAGTATCAACCATAGTGGCTATCGCCCCCCCGTGGACATATCTGGAAGTACACAGCATTTCTATGAGACATTGAATCCATTTTTTTGGGGCATTTTGCCTTTACTGGAAAGCTGCCAATATAAAACTCATACAGGAAATGTAAGGGGTACGAGATGCAGGGTGACATCGCCCCCAAACTAGCACATTTCAGACCAAGCCATGTTGTATGGAGTACAGTACAAAATGCAACAAATGCGTACATTTATAGACAAACAACATGGACAGTCATCTCACCCTATGGCTCCCTCCAGCAGGTGTCCGGGCTGGAAAATGCACACACACTTCTTCTCCCCACCGTTAAAAAATGTGGCGTACTCAAATGCTTCCCCCGGTTCTCCGTCGTTCCGGGTAAAAAAACGAGCGTTCGGGGAGATGGTCTTGCTAAAACTCATTCCATCTTCTCCTGGGAAAACCATACAAGTGAACAGCAATTTATAGAACATCCTGGGGGTTGTGAGTTGTAGTCACAGTACCTTATACATTATTGAAATGTTCATAAAAAGACATCATTGAGGTTTAAAATAGACTATATACCATAAGTCTAAGTGTATTCAATTCAGTTGATCAGTTAATATGCAGTCATATTGCTTCACTGATCATATATAGCTGGTTACACTTCAGGGCTGATACGTGGGGGTGTGTGGACGGTTTTAAGTAATACTTGGGATAGTTATGCCCTGCTATAACCATGTTTTGCCAGTCGGGGGCAGCAGACACAACTAGTGAATACAACACTGAGGAATCGTGGCCTTTCCCATATTTAGAGGTTTTTGCTGGGAAACATCAGTCATGTTTCTGGCCCACCATATGTTTAACATTCAGTGAATCAAATGAGCACAGATCAGACAAATGAACCTGTCAGTTAGGGTAATAAATATATTCAAGTCGGGTTTGAGATATTAGGGGCTAAGTCCAGTCGTGTCCTAGAAAATAATTACAACCAAAAAGAGGATATTATCAGACACAACAAGAATGTATTTTACACTCAGAGCTTGATAACTCTTAGTCGCATCATCTCTACTTCATGAACAAAAGAACAAGCAGAAAGACAGACAATGAGACAAACGTCATAGTCTGCACTTTTACCTTTAGAATAGTGGATGACGCGATTGAAGCTTGGCAGTCTCTCCCACGACTCTTCCTGTTTCTCTCCTCCCTCCGTTTGCACCTCACACAGGCCGTTATAATGATTGTGCAACCGCATCATTTCTGAGCCCCATGAGGAGTTGGGCAGGCTGTAGTCCTGAGGCGATGACTCCCCCTGCTGAATAGAGAAATGCTTTACAACCTGATTCTACAAACGAATCTGAAAGACTTTTGGCAAAGTTAGCAGTTGGACTTACAATTAAGTAAGCTGGTAAAATCGAATGCAATCCGATACAACAGCTCAGCAATATATTTTACCTTTACAAAACATAATAATGTTCAGTTTTGATTGACACTATGTGCTAAAAAATGTATTGCACTTGTACATTTTGGAATCATTGTAGTTAAAGCGTCTGTCCATACAAAGATTAGTCTTGATTGATATGTTAATAATATGATGCAAAACTATCGTAATTGGCCTAAAAAAAATTTCACTTAGTATGGCAGATGCTTAAACATTTTTAAATGAAACAAGTATTTCTATAGGTCCTAGTATGGGCGCCCCTTTCATCCCATTGTGGGTGTTTTTTAAAATGCATTAATTTCATATTGCACCAACAGAATAGGCCAAGAGTCAGGGTGAATACACAGGGAGGGGTCTGGTAGGTCCTGGGGTGTATGAGAGGGCATTTCTTGGTGTGACTGTCAGAAACACACGGGTCTAGGTTGCAGCAAAGGCACACTAACGTTCATTATTCAGATACTGCAGGAGGGCAGAGTCCAGTAGGGAGGTCATTCAAGGACACGCCGCATCCCTGTAATCTGTGAATTGGTCTTTTAAAATGTTCATTTAACTGTAAATCACTCCATATGATTGGAAGCAGGTGTTTCCATGTGTCCGAATAGAAAATCCCAACGCGCTTCGTTGATTGTTAAGACATATGTCCACGTCCAAGATAAAGTAATGTGTTTCCAATTAAGAAGGACCTTGTGTGACGAAAACAAGAACATGAACAATGCAGGTTCATACCCGTGTTTCTTTCGTCCCAACCCAGGGGGACGGATAAAAACAGCTACAACACGACCACATGCATTTCTGTCTGTAACGTTATCTTTTCAAAATGTCGTTTATGCTGGAAAAACGAGTGTTTCAAGCGTCCCGTGAACACTTCACGGAACCGAGAAACATCGGGAAGGAGACACCCGCGTGTCCGCGATGCGAGCGGTGACCACGGTTTGTTGTTGTTCTACCCACCACGATGTTCCGTAGCAGGCTGGTCCTGTCTTGGAGGGTGGTGAACGAGTGGCCGAGCCGAGTCCGTGGAGGGGAGAGACGGCCGAGGCGTTCAAAGACCCTGCATGTCCGACCGAGGATCCGCGCCATTTGTAAACGCCGTTTAAAGCGACGAGGATGTTGGAAAACCAGATCAGCTGGGGGTCAACCTGCTGTCAACCTTCGGCAACGCCGCCTCACAGGTTACTTCTTCTTCTTCTTCTTCTTTTTGTTTATTGGCGGGTTGCAACCGTTTTCTTGGTGCATACCGCCACCAACTGTATCGGAGTATGTAACATGACAGTATTTATGTCTTTCTATGGTCTTTTAAAAAGGAAAAATAAATAAATAAATAAATAAACAGATAAATATATGAGTGGATGACTAAAAGGGGGGGGGGGGGTTAAGCTATATAAATACTAAATTCTTTTAAATAATCCTGTCTTCTTTAAATATTCAATCACTGCCTTTTGTGCGAGAGGTACCCCCTCTCCTGCGGTTCCTAGTATGCCACCCAGACTCCACACTCTTCCTGCTCTCTGCAGTTGATCAGCCAGCCTCGTTCTCTCCTCCGTGTATCTCTCACACTCCATCAATACATGTTCCACACTTTCTGTTTTTCCACATTCACACCCATCCGTTCCACTTCTCCCTATTAAAAATAAGGTTTTATTTAGTCCTGTATGTCCTATTCTCATTCTTGTAAGCACTGTTTCCTCCCTTCTGTTTTTTCTTTTAACACCATGCGCACTTACATTTTTTTGAATATTATAATAATTTCTTCCAGTGATTTCTCTGTCCCATCTATCTTGCCACTTTTTCATTACTTCTTTCTTTAATATTGCTTTAACTTCTGCTTTCCCAAAAGGTATATCTATTATATTATCCATTTTTGTTGCTATTTTGGCATTTTTGTCTGCTCCCTCGTTCCCTTTGATTCCTACATGGGCAGGGACCCAGCAAAATCTAACAAATATCCCTGTTCTGTTTAATCTGTATAAGCTGTGTTGTGCTTCTAAAAGAAGATCCTGTCGGTTTGAGTTCCAACTCTGGATACTTTGAAGGGCTGCTAGTGAATCCACACACAGTACCACTCTATCTGGTCTAACTTCCTCCACCCACTGTAATCCAATAATGATTGCCATCATCTCTGCTGAATACACTGAAATTTGATCTGGCAACCTTTTCCCAATATTAATGTGCATTGATGGAATATATACACCTGTTCCTACCTTATCATTCTCGTCCTTAGAACCATCCGTGTATATATCTAAATAGCCATAGTGTTTATCTTTTATATAATTACTTGCCTTGTATGCTATCTCACCCTCTTCCCATTCTCTCCTCATCTCTATTAAATTAAAATCTACTTCTATTTCAGGATATAACCAGATTGGAATGTTACTTATGGGGTTAGAAATGACTGTTATATTACTGACCCTATACTCTTCTGCTTTAGCTTTTGCTATCCATCCAAATCCTCCACCCTGATAAGTTGCATATTCCCAACAGTCCTGGATCACAGCTTTGGCAGGGTTTTCATGTCCGCCTCACAGGTTACGCTCGAGAGCATTCTTCTTGGTGTTTATGGCGGTTGACAAACAACGTTTGGTGCATTACCGCCACCTACTGGTATGGAGTGTGAATCGGGACTTTATACACTATTAATACAAATAATAATAATAAAAAAATTCTTCTTCTTCTTCTTCTTCTTCTTCTTCTTCTTCTTCTTCTTCTTCTTCTTCTTCTTCTTCTTCTTCAGTGTTTTAAGGTAGTCGGCGTCCGATAACTTGCATTACTGCTTCCCTCTGGTCTCACCCGTTACCACTTTCTCTAGACCTTTACAGTCTTGTAAAAAGTCCAGTGTCTTTCAAACAAATGAAATAGCAGCTTTCTCCCTTCCACAGTGCGTCCACTGTAGAGCACATCTTTGATCCTGCTTTCCACTTGTCCTACCGTCCGTAACCCAGTAAACATGAGCCTTCTCTCCCTTGCTTCCTGCATGAACTCAGGACATGCTCCACTGTCTCCTTCTCTTCACACTGACTGCAGTGCCCAGTTGCATGTTTTCCTATCATAAAAAGTGTATTGTTTAGTTTGCTGTGACCAATTCTTAATCTACTAAAAATGACTTTGCTCCACTGTTTCTCACTCCTCCTGCTTTATTTTGTATTTCATGTTTGGTGCATCATCCTAGTATTGTTGCCACTGACAGTTTAATATTCATTTCTACATATTCTTTCCTGATAGCCTCCTTTGCTAGCTTATCCACTTTTAAATTTCCTGGAAAACCTGCGTGTAACATCACTTCATGTGTTCTTATATTCTATTTTTAAAATTGTAATAGTGCCTTTCTGGTGATTCTGATCTCCCCTCCTTCTCCTTCTGTTCCCAGTGTCCCCATCAGATTCCACTCCCACACTACCTTCTCTGGGATTAGCCGTCTTTCCACCTCATACATGCAGTGCAATATGACGTGTTCAGCATTTTCTTTAACCCCACAGTTTTCACACTGTTCACTGTTCCTTTTCCACATTAAAAACAGAGTACCATCCACCAAGTGGCAGCCCGTAACATTTTCATCTATTTAATGGTCTTTAAGGCCCTGTGATAGACTGGCGTCCTGTCCAGGGTGTTACCCTGCCTTCGCCCAATGACAGCTGGGATCGGCTCCAGCCCCCCGTGACCCTAAATACAGGATAAGCGGTAGAAAATGGATGGATGGATGGATGGATGGATGGATGGTCTTTAAAGTTACAAACAACACCAACAATGGTGATTGATCACATGAACAACTAATGATAGTGCTCGTACTTTCTGTTTGCCCAGAAATAGTGTCCCCATGTGTGCATGCAGTATGCTCAGGGCAGCCACACCTGAAAGCCAGAATAAGTTTATGTCCAAATGAGTCAAGATCATAAAGCCTGGTATTGGGATGTGTTCAGAGATCAGACAGCAGCCTCGCCCTAAAGCATACCCTGTTGTCTGTTTGACTCTAAATGGAACCTTCATTTACCAAATGAACATCATGCTGTATTGAAGACAATTATTTATAAAGTATGTTTAAACAACAAATGTATAACTTAAAGAAGCCATTGATCGCACTAAAGTGTTTCCATTTACTGATGTTAACAGTTTACATCAAAGCTTCAAATGCAACAGGTTGCCCTCTGTGCACAAATACTGCCATCTAGTGGGCTATATGACAAACATATCACATCAACTTAAACTGCTACTGATTTCAACTTCAACAGGCCCAGACCCGGCTGCAGAAGCATTTTTAAGGGGGGCATTACATTTTTTCAGGGGGGCAAAGTTTTTCAACCTACATTTTATTTGCTTCAGGCTGAACAATGGCTCTGTGACCACTCCTACAGCTCGGAGAAATAATTTTCCTCTTACTAAAAAGGGGCAGTTCATCCCAAAATCTAAAAAACAAACAAACAAACAAAATAGTGCAGTGCTGTGTCCATTTATTCAACTGAAGCATTTATTCAACTCAAGCAATCAAGAAGACCAGCAATAAGGGTTGTGGCATGCAGATAGCACCATACAGCTTCACTTCTACTGGAAACAGAAGCACTGAAGTTAACAGTAACACTGGAGTAAACATTCATACTAGGAGAGGTAGCTACAGCAGCTAGGGGGCGCAAGGGCAGAACAAAGCAGTGTTACCCTCTCTTCCTACAAGTAACCTAAGTTTGTGTATGTGTGTGTGTGTGTGTGTGTGTGTGTGTAAATGTGTGTGTGAAGGAGAGAGAGACACAAAGGTTTAACCACTTTTAGTAGAGTGGCAGGCGACGTCTGTGGACTGTGTGAAACCTTCTTAAAACAATGTCCTTCCACTCATTCCTAAATTTTCGAGTCAAGTCCTTCTCAAATGCCAACTGGATCAGGTTGGCCTTGCGTTGATGAAGCATGGTTTGGCGATGCTCTGTGAAGACATTTTTAAGAGTGGAAAATGAATTTTCACAGGACGCGGTGCTTGCTCCGAAAGTCAGGCCATGTTTAAATGCATTGCTTCCAGTGGCCTCTGGAACTGTTTCAAAATCTGTGAGGATTAAATAAGGTTGAAATCAATATCATTACAATCATGATTCCCCAGATAACAATATAATGCCACATCACCTTGAACAATGCTAACACTTTGCAATAAGGTACACAAAATTACAGTAGTTTGAACAATCAAATCAATTCTCATCTCATTGAACCAAATCATGTTAGGTGTGATGTGAGATCTGTTTGACTGCTTGATGAAGCCCTGATGCTGAAAAATATCAGTTTGTTTTAAAGGTCACCAAATGACCATGCACTGACAATATATTTAATCATTCTAAAGGAGCCTGTAGCTTTTTAAGATACAATAAAAACAATACTGAACTTTTGCCTAGCTTTAATCACCTGTTTCATTGTCCACTTCTCCCCATCCGGTGGAGAAGACTCTTGCATTTGTGTCCTGAGGAAGTTGTGGGCCACCTCGAATTCAGAGTCCAGAGCAGGTGTGTTAGTGAGGTCAAGTAAAGGCTTGACCTCCAAGAATGTGGCTTGTACAGGATCCAGGGCATTTAGTGCCTCCATCAGTTCACAGTTATTTTTCAGCGATTTTTCATTTCCCCACATAGTGAGTCAATGCAACTATAATAAATCCTGCGTAGTTCTGTTTCATCATTAGAATCTACATGTGTGCTGATTTCCTCAACAACGTAGTCAGCAAAGGCAGTGTTTTGTGAGCGTTTTCTTTTTGATGGCCTTTTTGTGACACTGTCACAATGCGCTAAGATTGCCTGGAATTCAGTCTCAGTGCGGATATTCTCCAGACAAGTGCATGCACTGCAGATGAGCTGCAAACTTAGAAGAGAATAAAACATTATTGTTACTGTACAGAATATAACACAACTTAAAGTGCAGCATTGCATGACACAGTGAAATGGAACAAAAGAAAAAAATCCAGCTATAAGTTCTAAAATATTGTGTAACATGCATATCAAAACAATTGTTCCTGTGGGGATGCCCATAACAATTTAAAGTGATTCATTTTTTAGAAGATACTATAAGTGATCTATTAACAGAATTAACTGAGTGATTTTAAAGATTATTTAAAGTTGATTGAATTTTAAGAGACCTCTAAAATGGAGTTGATTGCAAATCCTTTAAAAATGGATTAATGAGTTTATCTCAAACTGCTTCTACTGAACCAGACATAGAGCTGAAGCTATGTGTTTTATTTTTACTCTTTTTTGTTGTTGTTTTCATTCAGCTCTTTTTAACATATTTTATGTTGATTGTGAAGCACCTAGTGCATGTAACTCTTTGTTGTAAAGAGCTGCATTTCTGCATGGAAGTATCTTTACAAATAATTTTATTATTATTATTATTATTTTGCTCAGAAGTAGGTATACTTTTTCACCATCTATATTAATAATTTCACCTGTAAGCAGATCCATGTCTTCGAACTGCAACATCTTGTTTGGGGGATCAAGATATGCAAGGATCTTATGCACCATCTCAGCAATGAACTTAAAGCTGGGCTCAGACAGGCTCTGCCACAATCCTGTTGCTTCAATGCGCAGATCTGCTCCAAATGCCCGGTTGCAGGTGATCTCTCTGAGCAGTGTGGGTAGATCATCAAATGATTTCAGAATGACTGAGACTGTAGAATAGAGAAAAGGAATCTTAATATCTTCAGGTGGGGGAGTAATTCACACAATACAGCATAATCATTATCAGCTTAATCAGTCCAGATTAACATACCTGTAGCAGAATGTCCAGTCCAGCGTTGGTCCAATAGCCGCTTGAGTGTCGCTCCTTTGTAGAGAATGGCAACAGTTGGTTTTCTGCAGAACTTGTACAGCATGTTACACACACTGAAGAAGTCCATCACGGCCTCTTCAACTGCCAGGGAATGGATGACCACCAAATGCAGCTGATGGTTATAACAGTGGACATACGGTATCTCTCTGTCCAGTTTCTGCTGCAGCAGTTTCTGTACTCCTCCATGTTTACCCGACATGAGCAAGGCCCCATCATACACCTGACTGATGACTTTCTCAGGGCTCAGGCCAGCTGTGGTCAGTTCTCCTAAGATGGTGTCGGTCAATGTAGCTGCATCTCCCTGGTCAGCAGTGGCTATTGTTAGGAGGCGCTTAGTTGGTTCGCACAGTTCGTTCAGAAAGCGGAGAACTATGGATATATTCTCTCTCCCTGTTGGGTCTCTGGTTCCATCCACTTTTAACGTGTAGAATGATTCACCAACTTCTTTGACAATGTGCTCTCTTACTAAAGCACTCATCACATCTATTAAGTTATTTTGAATGTCATGACTTGTGTATGTTGCATTGCGAGGAATAGTTTTTGCTATCTTTGCTAGTTCAGCATCTTTCCTTCGTGTAAACTCAAATAGAGACAAAAATAGCCCACATCCATCCTCATTCATAGCACTGTATGCGTCGTGATCACCTCGAAAGGGCAGTTGGTTCACAGCAAGGAACTCACGACGCTGAAGTTGGCTTCCGATTCGCCAACCTCCGATTCGGCACTTAAGGGGAAAGTTAAGGGCAAATTAACCCATTGTGCAGTGCGACTGTTTGTCCACTGATTGACTGTTTTTTGTGACACTTCTTGGTGTGAAAACTTTTTAGACATTTTAGGAAAGACATCAGCTTTGCCTGACACCTACTATTGTATCTGTGAAACTTTTATTTTATTTGTGAAAATGCTAAAGGGGAGATTTTGCCGTTTTTGTTTTATACCAAGACCTCATTAGACCAGGTCCAGATCAAAAACCACTGTACCTAGACTTCTCAAATCTGGAGTGGATTAATCTACAGACCTTGAAAATTCATAAAAACACCGTTTCTGATTTGTGAAACCTTTATTCTATTTGTGAAAATGCAATAAAGGCACATTATACTGTTTTTCCAGCATGTAGACCACATTAGACCAGGTCCAGATCAAAAATCAGAAACTGTGTTTTTATGAATCTTCAAGGTCTCTACATTAATCCATACATATACTTCTCAAATCTGGACTGGATTAATGTAGAGACCTTGAAGATGCTGGAAAAACAGTAGGGCGCACCAGTCCCCACCTGGACTCTTTAACAAAACGTCCCACCCAGGCAGTGCAGGCCCCACCATCAGCTGGCCCAACACCACCTGCTCCTGTAGGACAGAGGAGTCAGATGGGGGTGGCAGCTCCCAGACCCACATTGGCATTCAGTAGCCCCCGGACCTCCTGGAGCAGAGAAGGGGTGGAGATACCTGCAGGACTCCTCATGGTTCATTTCCACAAAGATAGGCCATTGTGTGTCTGTGTGTGTAGTGCGTTGTTACAACTTTACCTTGAGTTTACTTTGTGTGTTTTGCTGTTCAGCTCCTGAGGTACAGAAGGTGTTACAGCCAGGTCATGAGCACGGCACTCTTGAAAGACGGAGATCCAAACGAGCGTCAAGCAGGTAAGTAGTTTTACCCCTTAGTAATACCCATTAAAGGAGAAATCTGGTCATTTTTGACCCCATTTTCATTTTCCCCAGGGTCATCCCGACTTATTCGAAGCAAAAAAACAGACAAAAATTGACGTTGCCTAGTCCGAGATCTGTACCTGCCTGGCAGCCTTCCAGACTCGCTCCAATGCTAACCCATTGGGGCAACTTTTATCTGCTTTCCTGGGCCTCAGAAAACAATTCCAAGCTTGAAAACTTGAAAACAGCTCCAGAGTGAGGACATCGGGAGACTTTTGGCTCCTGGCTACTGTTTAACTGTAAGCAGTCGTTGCTATGTTGTAACATAGTGATACATATGGATATAACAGCTTCATGGATTTATTACAGACATGACGACTGCACTGCTCGATCGTTTCTTTATGGATACAAAATCTACAAAGAAAAACGTTTTTGTTTCTGCGGTGACTGGGAGGGATGACAGGCGCTCGGCTATCTACTGCTAATGTCTACAGGGTGATTTGAGGTGAGTAACTCCATGCAAAAACACACATATTTATGTCGTTTTGCCACACTATTTGAGCTAAACGAGTGCCGTGGTGTCTCGTACGGACCCAACCTGTGTTGTATAGGTCTTGGAATTGTTTTCTGAGGCCCAGGAAAGCAGATAAAAGTTGCCCCAATGGGTTAGCATTGGAGCAAGTCTGGAAGGCTGCCAGGCAGGTACAGATCTCAGGCTAGGCAACGTCAATTTTTGTCGGGTTTTTTGCTTCAAATAAGTCTGGATGACTGTGAGGACAATGAAAATGGGGTCAAAAATGGCCGTATTTCTCCTTTAATTACATTCACCAAAGTATTATTACTTTTAAAGTGATTTTTTTTATTATTTTATTTATTTGTGCTCACATGGTGACTGTTTTATTCAACCCTCTGAGATATCGACAACATAGACCGGGGGTGTCGGGTCATAAATACATTGTGCTATAGTATAAAACTAGCATAACAACGTCCCAATATGATACATATGGATGTTTCTCCTTTGAACGTGGCTGGATTTTAGTTTCCCCTATTATTTGCCAGCTGCTGCTCAGTCCAACCGCCGTGGCCATGGGAGAGGATACCGCAGCAGGGGCAAAATAAACCTGCGTAGGGATGGCACCGTGACGTTTGAAGAAGACTTTGACTTTGAGACAGCCAACGCCCAGTTCAACAAAGATGAGATTGACAAAGAGCTCCAGAACAAGCTCAAACTGAAAGGTACGACTTCAACACACATTCGATGGGACAATGACTAGAAACTTTCCAGAACATAAAAACGTCTTTTTCAGACTTTTCTCATGATAACACACTGACACCTGCTACAAGATGTAAAAAAACAGGCACTGCATTTATAGTTCATCCGTTCCATTGGCCTGATGGTTTAAAACCCAGATGCCCTGGGTTGAGATGCTACATGTCATCCAAAATGTGGGAGTGAATCATCAGTTCATTCACTCAGTATGACAGGTGCAATTATTGGTATTTTTAAAGCGCAGGCAATGGTTTGAATTATTTCTCCTATGGCCAGTTTTGCCTGAGAAAAAATAAATATAATGTTGAATGTTTGTGCTAAATCTCTGAGATGGACCCAAATATACTGAAGTTTAGTCATTTTCGATGTAGTCGCCATACGGAAATACAAATCCCATCATCATGTTTCGAAAAAGATTTCCAGCCCGGATGGTTTCCTTATTGTTATTCGGTTACTCAGCCCTTCAGGTTTCTAATGTTTAAAGCTGTCATCCAACATGATTACAGATGACAAGACTGAGAAGCCACTGAATGGAGAAGAAGCTGCAGAGTCAGAACTTCCAGCCAATGAGGGGACCAATGAGGAGGAGGAGGCTGAGATAAACACTTACTATGACAAGTCCAAGTCCTTCTTTGATAACCTGTCTGCTGATGATTTAAGGTACCTCAAAATGTCCACAGTTCAATTGTAGGACTCTGTGTCTTTGGGTTTGTAGAAGAAAATGTGTTACCTTACTCTTTCTTATTTGTTTTGTTTTAATGTTACTTTCTCTCGGGAACATCAAATGTCTTGCTGAGCTGCATTCATTGTATGTAAGCCTTGTCATGTTGATGAAAAGACCCTCTGATCTGTCCCCCTTCCTGGACCGTCCCTGAAACACCTTCATCTAACATACTTGATCAAGGCCTTCATGAATGGCCCCTGTTGTGGACACTATGTAAAAATAACCCAGCTGTTCCGATGGAAGTCACACCTTTATGTTGTCTCAGGACGTCTTTTCCGCTTGGGAGAGACGCGTATTGAATCTATGTAAATCCACTGTTTAGACCTGCCCCTTTAGTTCTGTGTATAAAGTCATCCCTCACCCCACATATGGGAGAATGGACTGTGTGGCAGCGCGACATTGTCTTTTCTCCACTGTCAGTGATTAAACCTCATTTGAACCAGCCACTGAATTGGACCTGAAGAGTTTCTTCCACAGGTTCTTTCATTTTTTTAAAAAGTGAGATATTGGTGTCTTTTTTTTATTAATTATAAAGCAGGTCTAAGTGTTTTATAAATACTGTGAAATTATTGAAATGCTCAATCCTGCCAGAAATCCACACAGCCAGTTTATAAGTAAAATGATATAATAAGTATGAACCTGGATATGGGCATAATGTCTCCTCTACATGAAACTGATACTCTGATAGCAGACCGTCAGAATGCCTTACCGTTTGTTTTCATGCTAAAGGCCTTTATAATAGCACTGCTTCAAAAAGGGGTCTGTGTCGGTGCTCTTTAAAAAGGGTTAAATACACACCAGGTAGTCTAATTTGAAGATGGGATTCTGGGGTTGGGACTCTAGAAAATCATCAGGGCATCAGTCGTTTGCCCTCCTGTCTTGACACCTGTTAACTACTAGAATTAGTCCATTATTTCCCACTCAACAGTTTTCTAACTGGACATGAGTTTGCACCAGTATTTTGGCCAGACTGCACTGCTTTTTTCTTCTTTATTGAAACAAGTCAGTGAGCTCTGTTTGACAGTGCTGTTGTCTGTCTGAATGGTGTCTGTGTGACATATTCTCTAATCTCACTAAATCATATTCACACCATGAACATAAACCCTAATTAATGTATAAACATAGGAATTGAACTGCATTTATTGCACTGAAAGCCTTGTTTTTATCTTTTTCAGTAAAGGGGGTGAAAGAGGGTATTCGAGGTAAGTTACATACATCTTAGCTGCAAAGTAATGCAAAACACAAACTTTTGGATTTATTTGGTTTTCTATCAATACTATCTGTTAAACACACAGATGGAATAAATGTTGCATATTGGATTTTTGTTAACTAAATATCATAAAATATGCCTCATTGAATATAAATAGATTCCACCGTGTTCTGGTAAGTTCTGTACGTTGATAAAGCAGCAACACAGACATAGATTTGAACTGAAACAGCTGTTTTTGTAGAGATAAATATAAATATCTAGGTTGTACATTGATATCAAATAGAGAGTCAAAATGACTCGGGGAACGAAGAACAACCTGGCAGAAGAGCGACGAATGAATTCTGAGACATTCGGCATCCCTCTGAGGCACACCAATATATATTATGATATTCTATAACACTAATGTTGACTTAATGTCTTTGCAAAGCAATCAAATAGTCTGAGGAAATGAGAGAAATGCAATTTAGATATTAAGTAATACAACCCTGCCACAAACATCTCCTTGAAGCACTTTAAAATATCCTCAGAGGAACTGTGTTTTTGAAATGTATTGTTTAATCGCCTCCATAAATCTCAGTTCAACGACTGATGGAGTTCAGCTGAAGAGCAGGAAACACACAAGACAACATGCAGCTGCGCTCTGTTCAGCAGGAATCAGGCGTTTATCAATATTTGCCTGACACTCAAGATGCTTTGCTTACACGGCTTGTTTGAAAAATATTCAGTTGTTTGTGTGGTCATTATATGATTAGGCAAATCATCCATCCATTTTCTACTGCTTATCCTGTATTTTAGGGTCACGGTGGGGGCTGGAGAGTAAATATGAAAAACAATTTTACAGTTTCTAACCTGTACATGTATGTACATGGTCATAGGTGGTCAAAGTGTTTTAAAACAGAACTAGAGCTAGACAACATAGGACAAATTAAATCACAATATTTTAGAGAATATTTGTGCATCTTGCTTTTCATTTATTCAAGTACAAAAATCAACTTGTGTCAGCCTCGTCACTTGAAATGTATTAATTTTTGTCACAAAACGTAAACAAATATGAGCGTGTGGGAACAGGATCCATCTTGACAGCTCCTGTCTGTGGTGCATGCTTTAAACCCATACAGTGAATGAACCAGAACTACTCCTTACCTCCTGCTGCAGCAGATCCAAACTGCTGAGCTGCAAGGGGTTCAACACCAAACTGGCTGTATGGTGGGACAGATACCTTGCTGAGAGGAGCATAGGAGCCAGCCGACTGGAATGATGATCCTGCTGGAGCATTGCTGGTTCCAAGTGACGACTAGAAAACCAAATACTGAGTCACCTGAAAAACCCTGATGACGACTGCAGAAACAGTACTATCACATACATTCACACGGGGTACACGTAGTATGACAGTGTTTCCCTTTAATTACCCAGACTGTGGCGCCCCACTAGCGGTGGGCAATATGACCCCCAGAATATCACAATATTTCAGGGTATTTAGGCGATAATGATATATTTGACGATATGACAAAATAGTGAAAAATCGGCTGTTATTCATTTCAAGAACATACAATTTGCCTTGAAATATTCAGTAAATACTAAAACAAATAAATATTGCTCAGTTAAGTTTCAGTTTAGTCAGTAGTCTAGTTTGTAAACAGCCTTAACCCTCTGAGACACACATAGAGAACTTTAAAGTTTTTCAAATTCAACTTCAGAATGTGTTTGGAAAACTGATGAAGACTTCATGAATTCAAAATGTTGATTTTCAATTCAATACGATGTTTCAAATTATTATTGCAACCATTTGCTTCCATAGTTATGTGAATATTAGCAGCTCACAAATGATCATGGCAGATTCTGTTGATTGATATCAAACCAGTCCAAAAACCATTATTATATGAGATCATTTCAGTGCCACAGTTAATTTTAGGCCCAGATTTCTGTTTCTGCTTTGAATCTGAAGTCATGTTATGTTCCTGTCCTGCCTTGCACTTGTGGTAATGAAACAGCCGCTCCCTTTTTGAATTTGCAGCTCTGAACTACTTCATGAACTTGATTTATGAACTCGTTTTTGAAGCTCTGGTTTTTGAACCTGTGTGTTTTTGCATCGCCTCATCCCTCTCTGGGCTCCATTTGCCTTCAGATCCCGCCTGCCAGGCGGCAAACTAACTCCCAGCCTGCCTACCCACTCTCCAGCTAGCCATCAGCCGGACTCAGCTCCACACCTACGGACACCACCTGCCTGGAAACCCCTGAACTATTCAGTGCATTCATTCAGTAATCCTTTCCCTTGTTTAAACCATAATATTTTACAGTAGAAACTGTAGTACATATCTGTGTAAATATTCTATAATTACAATACAGAATTTAGTTCCTGAAAGCCTGCACTGCTGTTTTGTTTTAAATATGACATAATTAATTAATTCCAGCAGGACTATGTAAGTCCATCCACTAGAGGGAGCCACAGGAAAGACCTGCATAAAAGCCATTATAAACCTTCTTATTGTCCAAGTGACCAAAGGTGTGACGTCATAAAGAGCATGCAAACAGTGCTGCTGTGTTAGACATACGATACACAGATAGTTGTGTACATGAATCCTAATTCATCCACACATATCTCCACTGGTATGTGTGCTGGTCTGGCTTTACTGGGCTTGCCTGGTTCTAGTTTATATACTATCACTCTTTTGACAGACTACACCATCACTTTTTAAATGTTTTGTAGCCCATATTAATAAGTACCTGGATTCTGATGTTTTTAATTGTCCATCTACCTTTTTTTTAATAAGCGACACTATGTCTTCTTAGGACTGTTTTCCACATTTATACCCTGATTGATTTTTATACCAACTCTTCCAATTTTATTTGACTATTTTTGACCAACTCTACTATGACTTTTTAACCTACTTAATTCTTTGACATAGAACTTGTATGACATATCATACTGTAAATATAATACTCTTCATGAATTGAAATGTCATGACTCTTATAAGACTTGTTTCAACATACTATATCACAACTTTGTTGTCCTGCAATATAATTATTTTTTCACATTTTACACCATTGATTTTTAAAGCCATATTATAATTTGACACTTCTATAACATTTCTTTACAAAATATACTAAATATATTTGTTTTATTATTTATTTATTATTATTTCATGCATATTTGACATACTACAACTTGTTTTGACATACTATGAATATGAATATTCATGCATTTGTTCTAGATTTTTCAATAATGCATACAAATGGTCTCCTTAATTTCTGAACACAGATGCAAAGAGGTTGTGCAATTAAATTCAAAAAACTTTATTTGTCCCTGAGGGCAATAACAGGCACAGAGAGTAGCTGTACAATAATAAATGTTGACATAAAACAAAGCAATACTTGACAGATTGAGATGAAAAATATATATAACAAAAATAAATAAATAATATATATATATATATATATATATATATATATATCCATGTGTCACATGGAGTGTTTTTTTGTTGTTTATTTTCATATTTTAGTTGTGGGAAACCGGAGCGCCCGGTGAAAAACCCACGTGGACAAGGGAAGAATATATCATATATATATTTGGGGCCAAATTGGTTTGTTTGAATAGTTGTGGGAAACCGGAGCGCCCGGTGAAAAACCCACATTGACAAGGGAATATATATTAAAACAAAGTATATGAACTATAAATTATCATGAATAGCTTCCTGTGTGTGTGTGTGTGTGTGTGTGTGTGTGTGTGTGAGGAGCTTCCCAAAAACAACAAAAACGTCTCTGTGCTGCTCGGGAGCCGCCTCACCCTTTGGCTGGTGGGTGAGGCGGGTGGTGTCAGGGGTGGTGTCATCTGGTCCTGTGGTCCTCCATCCTTCTCATCTGGTCCTGTGGTCCTCCATCCTTCTCATCTGGTCCTGTGGTCCTCCATCCTTCTCATCTGGTCCTGTGGTCCTCCATCCTTCTCATCTGGTCCTGTGGTCCTCCATCCTTCTGAGGAGGTCAGTTCTTATGACCGTACCTCTGTCAGGAACAGCCACCAACACCTAAATTAAAAAAATAAAAAGACAGAGTGAGTAAAACAAACAATCTTTGAATCACTTGTAAATTAGGAGACTTGTGTTTCTGTGTAATTAAATGTTAACTTACCTTTGTCTTATGGCCATCTACAATTTCAACACATACAATACAACTATGACTCAGAAGGTAAATCATTTAAAAAGAGACACACTATATTGCCATGAAATCCGGTGTTCCAATCACTTCCATGGCCACAGGTGTATAAAAGCAAGCAAGAGGCTGTCTGGGGCTTTATCAGTCCTGCCAGACACAAAGATTTACAATCCTGCAGAAGACAGGCCGTCAGTCTTCATCCGAGTCGCTGTCTTCTGGCCACGCACGGTATCTTGTGAAGGTCACATAGTCACCGTCCTTGGAGCTCCTCTGCCTCTTCATACTTACCTACCTGTCGTCTTCTCTGCTTCTCATCTGGTCCTGGAAGCTGAGTAGGTCTTCCACATGGTCTCTTCTTGTTGGGAGGCTGGTGCAGTGTGTGTAATCCTGAAGGTCTGCTGCTGCCATCAATACCTAAGTAAAAGAGACTTGGAGACTTGTCTTCAGGTTAGTAGTTATGACCGTACCTCTGTCAGGAACAGCCACCAACACCTAACTTAAAAAAAGAAAAAGACAGAGAGTTAGTAAAACAAACAATCTTTTAATCACTGGTAAATGACACTTTCAGGAGACTCATGTTACTGCTGTAATTAAATGTTAACTTACCTTTGTCTTAGCGCCATCTACAATTTCAAACACAATACAATACATAACACAATACGCCCCACCCAGGTCTGTCCAAAAGTTTCCCCACCCTCTGACCCAACTCACCACCAGGTGGTGATCAGCCACAGCTCCACCCCTCTCTTCACCCGAGTGTCCAAAACATGCGGCTTCAGATCCGACGAAACGATCACAAAATCAATCATTGACCTTCGGCCTAGGGTGCTCTGGAGCACGTACACTTAATAGCATCCTTATGTTCGGACATGGTGTTCGTTATGAACAGTCCATGACAAGCCCAGAAGTCCAATAACAAACAACCACTCGGATTTAGATCAGGGAGGCTGATCTCCCAATCACGCTGCTGGAGGTATCAGAACCTCCTCCTCTTCATCAGAATGAAGAAACATGAAGTTGTAGCCTTCACCCTGAAAGTCCTCCTGCTCACTGTCCTCATCTTCGGAGAAGTCTCCAAAAACACCCCCACCCTGACCTACCTCATCCACAAGTTCATACTCACCACCACCTCTGAGGCTGACAGGAAGGTCCTGCTGAGGTCTGTCATCATCTGGCCAAGAAAAGTATCTTCCGAATGTCGAGGAGTGGGGGCCTGAAGTCGCGAGTTCTATCTCTTCATCGCTGTCCTCGGAGATCCTCTGCCTCTTCATACTTACCTCCCCGTCATCTTCTCTGCTTCTCTTTGTGGACGAGCTGCAGCCTGAGGTTGACGGAGCGGAATCTTCTGGTGTCTGAGGAACCAAGGATGGATCTTCTCTAGGACGGATCACACCAAAAGGTTGGGAGATCGATTCACGAAATCCATCCCAGAAGCTGGGAGGAGGGAACTGCTGAGCTCTAAAGTCATCATCGTCCTCTTCATAAGAATCCTCAGACATGAAGCTGGAGCCAGAATCTTCGCTCGTCCATCCTTCATCCTGAACGTCCTCCTGGTCGCTGTCCTCATCTTCGGAGAAGTCTCCAAAAACGACCCCACCCTGACCTACCTCATCCCCAAGTTCATACCTACCACCACCTCTGAGGCTGACAGGAAGGTCCTGCTGAGGTCTGAAGTCATCATCTGGCCAAGAAAAGTATCTTCTGAATGTCGAGGAGTGGGGGCCTGAAGTCGCAAGTACTACCTCCTCCTGCTCGCTGTCCTCGTCTTCGGAGAAGTCTCCAAAAACAGCCTCAACCTGACCTACCTCATCCACAAGTCCATACTCACCACCACCTTGACCTCCACCGATGACGTCATTGGCACCAACTGAGGGGGAAGAAAGTTCAAAGTATAAGGATTTTTGATTTAAACAAAGCAACAATCCTGTTTAAATTAGCCAAGAAGACAGCATATCTATAAACCAACTATCGCTGCACTACGTCTGTCACAAAGCCACCAACACACGGGGCTTTGAACAGGAATATCACACATAGTGCTGTTCTGTCTGTGTGAAGGAGGATCAATTCATGCAGCTGTCATGAGACAATTAATTTACTATTAGCATTATTTCAATATGTTAAAATTTTAAAAAGAAAATAAAACGTTTTGACTTCACCCATATATATTATAAGTTTCTTTAATATGTGACTTAAAAAGAGTTTAAAAATCAATACATTTTTGTGATTGGAAACTAAATGATTGAAAATATGAGGCTGTTTATTCTTCATTTACTGAACAGAGATGAAAACAGCAATAATAATAATAGTAATAACAATTACTGTTATTTTAGCTGTTTATATTAACATATTATGTATACATTATTATAATAACCCAATATAAATTATACCAATATTAATAACATAATAATAAATATAATAAAATAACAACATGACTGCAATGATATGTGGTGGTGTTGATAATAATAATAATAATAATAATAATAATAATAATAATAATTAAACCAAAAGTGTAAATATTAATGTTGTTGTTATATGTAAATAGCCTCAATAATACTATAAATATTATTATAATCATCAATAGTGATTACTTTGTGCAAAGACATGTATTCTGTACCAAAGAATAGTGAGGACTTCAGTTTGTGAAACGATCAGTGGTTTCTGATCAATGTATTAGTGGATGGATTAGACGTCGCCTGTGCGTCATTACGCAGTGAAACGTAGCTTCTTTCATCCAAAACGACCACAGCGACCTCTTTACCCCAGAACTCATCATCATCACCCCGTCTATCATTTGCAGGTCGCAGCGCGTGCAGGATACGGTGTCCTCGTGGAGGCGTCTCGTGTTCAACCCGGAGTGAATGTGGTGAAGAAGAGCAGATGTTTGGAGAAGAAGTGCAGCTTCAACAATCCCAACAAAGGCACTCAGGGTCGGATCGAGCCCGGCTCCACTGCACCTGTACGCCGCGTCCTGACGTCGTGACGTTCGGCCCCCGTTTCCATGGCGCACAACTTCTAATAATACGTTTTGGGCATTTTATGAAATATGAGCCCGGCGGCATCTTTTTTCACGAATCTCTGTGTAAGATGAGGAAGTGTCCCTCAAACCAAAACACCACACTTCCAACTACAACACTAAATGTTTCTCCCGCCATATTTAAGACATGATGGCCCCACAAATAATCATTTTACACGGAGAACCGTCGAGTGAGGGTCTGGTTTCACCAAATGAACTGTTCACACTCAAACTCCAATAGTTTCACTGATTTCTGGACTTGGGGCGATGTTTTAGGTTCTAAGGCTATGAACCAACAAGTTTAACACTAAAATAAATAGAAAAGTTGTCTTACCATCAAGGTCCAGGTCCAAAACAAGGCCCAGGGGATCCTCCGGGATCCGTGGACCCCGGTGGGCCATCGTCGTCGTCGCCGGTCTCTTCTTCCAAACACTAGCTCGTTAACGATCCTCTACGACTGGTTTTACAAAAAGATATCGATATCGATAGTTTTTCCTCAAGCGCTTTAAACTTTTCACAGGTTGGGTCAACTCTCTCGGTTTATCCAAATAGTGTCTAGTCCAAGTGCAAAAAGGGAACTCCAAATGGTGGACAGCGCTTTTATACCTGCTCGGACGGGTTCAACATTCTGTTTCCATGACAATTAGGCTACTGACGTGCGTGCGCTTGAGCAAGTCCGAAAGAGACAGAGATTTTTGTCCCTCATATTTATCCAGCAATTTGGGAAGGAGGTAACGAAGATATTACTTTTTACATCGTCATTGAAGGTAAAATGTAGAACAAATATTTTAATATGTTAGATATAAAAATAGTCCAACTGTATTGTTAAGTTTGTTAAGTGTTTAGTAAACTGACCTGACCAAACCAGCTATCATTCAGCCATGCTAACATTAGCTAAATGGACAGGTTAGTAGTTTACGGGCGGGACTCTCTTGTTTTAATATCGTAACGTTAGCTTAAAGTTGTGTATCCATGCAGTGTGTTGGTGTTGGTTTACTGTTAGTTATTTGTTAGCATTAGCACATTACAGCGGCA
Organism: Chelidonichthys spinosus; assembly: GCA_029853015.1. Classification (NCBI taxonomy): domain Eukaryota; kingdom Metazoa; phylum Chordata; class Actinopteri; order Perciformes; family Triglidae; genus Chelidonichthys; species Chelidonichthys spinosus. The sequence goes on along the minus strand of CM056834.1, from coordinate 21,628,873 downwards.
AACCGGGCCGCGGTTCTCTTCAGACTACGTTACTTCGGGCGCGCGCATTTATACATGAGTGTGTGCATGTCTGTCGGCGCGCACAGTTCATGCGGTCACGGCCACGGGTGGTGTGGGAGGTAAGGTTAACTAAGCTCAGCTTGTACTGATCCACAAATTACTCTGATCACCGCCGACTTCACAAGTGAGAGAAACTCATCCGCGGCCCCAACATGCGGCCTACATTTTGTAGGCTTTCCGCCGATCTGATCGGCTATAGCTGATCCGTTTTGAGCCTGTCACTATGTGATGGACAATAACGTTTTTTGAATCATTAGACGTCGGATACAAACAAACATGTCGGTGCCGTGGAACTTCTTCGGAGTAAATGAGACAGATAAAACACAAGCAATCTGTAATCTATGCAACGGGAGCATCTGCAAAAAGTTTCAACGCGACAGTGACGTCATTGATCGGATCGTGATCCGTTATCGATTTATTTAAACAGCGAGACCTGCTGATATCAAAAGACACTGTCGGTGGAACAAATGAAACCAAACGGACTCGTAAAGGTGTATTATTACATTTAAGACCAGCGTATATGATCGATATATATATGATTTCTTTCTTCCTTTTTTCCATGACTGGCGGTGGTCTCAGGCTGTACACTCATTTGGACCACCTAAGGTAAGTTGCACTGCTACAGACCAGGCTGAAATGTGGCTGTACGTAACTTACAGGATGGTGTGTTTTGAAGTGAAAAAAATATTTGAAAAAATAAATACAATTTCAACACTTACAGTAAATGTGAAATGCAGGTGATTGTTGAATGCTTTTAATGTGCATAGTGCATACGGGCATTTGGGTTTTGTTTTAAACGTTGGGTTTTGAATATTATCCCTTAAAATCTAATTAGAGAGGGCTGGCTACATTTGATGAATACATTTTGTGTTTAAATGATTTGCTTTGTGTTGGGCAATGTGGCAAAAAAAAAAAAAAAATCACATCACAATCGTATTCATGATATCCAAAAGCTGAGATGAGATCTAGTCTCATACACCATATTGATATATTGTAATATTGCCCAACCCTACATCTGTGTTTTTTCAAATGATTTCTATACACCCACTAAAGCGCATCTCTTTGTTTCTCCGGTGTTACGCTTCATGTGGGGATGTAAGGACTGTGACGACATTAACGAAAAGATCTGAACTGCTCAAACACTAAAAACTGATTCAGAGGCATTACGGAAGAGGCCACTCATATCCATGCACTTGTTTAACCAAGAATGCAGGGACAGATGGCCTGCCCTCTTCACACAGAAAGAGGTAAGAATGGAACTGAAGTGATCAAAGTCTGTATGCTTCAGGATTTATTGCAGTTAACTTTCATGAATTGGTCATAACTTGATGTGGTTGAGATTGTATAAAACTGAACTTAATGACAGAATTTACATTTTGAATTTCCACATAATACTTTTTGGGGTATAGACATTTTGGCATACAGGATGAGATCGGTTGCATTTTGTTCCATAATACAATATCTACTGTCATTTGTGTTTTGTTTTTAGATAAATACAGAGTTCCAGAGGCTCGTGGCTTTTCCTCTTGAGGGGAAGTTCATGGCCCAGTTAGACGTGCACTCAAGTAAGCAACACGCCGAAAGACTGCAAACATCACGGACACATTGGACCAGGTAAATCTGTACTAGGGATGCAAATTATCGACTGATTCATTAATCGATAGTTGTTTCATCTTATCGATGGATTAATTGATAAGCAGCAATTCTTCTGAGAAGCTGAATTTCCCTCTGAATAGGTTCCATCTACTGTATACGTAACATAAAATGCTATCTTCCTTATGATATAAAGAAAAATGCAAATCATATTTTGAATAATTTCATTTTAATGCATCAATTTGGGGAATTTTGAGAACAAAAATATGACATATCGTTTCCTGACCAATTTCTTACAAACTGCTGGTACTGATCCAAATGTTGACGTACTAAATGGGATTGAGGAGTTTAAGCATTCAAGAAAAGATGAAAACAAAAGGACTATAACACAGTGCTGAGCCTTTATACTATTAGTTTATTCTGACTATTATTATTATTATTATTATTATTATTATTATTAATTAATATAAGTGGGTGACTATTCCTCAGCCTTCCTTGGTGTTTTGGGTTTGACTAAAACCCCGTTCACATACGTCGCCACTCGCCCATCTCTGAGCGACAACTGTTCAATGAATGTGAATGTGTTCATACGGGATGTGTCCAGGACAGGCGATGCGATGTGGGCGGGGACGGAGATCAAATAACTTTAACTTTCTGCGATGCGAGTGAAGCGAGTACCAATCGGAATGTAGAATAGAGATAATTGACAGTTGAATGAATTGCAATTAATTTATTTTAATCGAGTAATTTCTTATCAACCTTATTGTTTGCATCCCTAATCTTTACCATCAAACGAGACACTTTGTAACTAAGAGGGCTGTCAAAGTATATCTGAATCCTTCATAAATACCTTATATATACATATATATATATATATTATATATATATATATATATATATATATATATATGTATATATATATTTATATATATACACACACATACACATATACATATACATACACACACACACACTCAACAAAAATATAAATGCAACACTTTTGTTTTTGCTCCCATTTTTCATGAGATGGACTTAAAGATCTAAAATTCATTCCAGATACACAATATTACCATTTCTCTCAAACATTGTTCACAAATCTGTCTAAATGTGTGATAGTGAGCACTTCTGCTTTGCTGAGATAATCCATCCCACCTCACAGGTGTGCCACATCAAGATGCTGATCTGACATCATGATTAGTGCACAGGTGTGCCTTATACTGCCCACTCTGAAGGCAAATGGAGCCCAGAGAGGGATGAGGCGATGCAAAAACACACAGGTTCAAAAACCAGAGCTTCAAAAACGAGTTCATAAATCAAGTTCATGAAGTAGTTCAGAGCTGCAAATTCAAAAAGGGAGCGGCTGTTTCATTACCACAAGTGCAAGGCAGGACAGGAACATAAATGACTTCAGATTCAAAGCAGAAACAGAAATCTGGGCCTAAAATTAACTGTGGCACTGAAATGATCTCATATAATAATGGTTTTTGGACTGGTTTGATATCAATCAACAGAATCTGCCATGATCATTTGTGAGCTGCTAATATTCACATAACTATGGAAGCAAATGGTTGCAATAATAATTTGAAACATCGTATTGAATTGAAAATCAACATTTTGAATTCATGAAGTCTTCATCAATTTTCCAAACACATTCTGAAGTTGAATATGAAAAACTTTTAAGTTCTCTATGTGTGTCTCAGAGGGTTAAGGCTGTTTACAAACTAGACTACTGACTAAACTGAAACTTAACTGAGCAATATTTATTTGTTTTAGTATTTACTGAATATTTCAAGGCAAATTGTATGTTCTTGAAATGAATAACAGCCTATTTTTCAGTATTTTGTCATATCGTCAAATATATCATTATCGCCTAAATACCCTGAAATATTGTGATATTCTGGGGGTCATATTGCCCACCGCTAGTGGGGCGCCACAGTCTGGGTAATTAAAGGGAAACACTGTCATACTACGTGTACCCCGTGTGAATGTATGTGATAGTACTGTTTCTGCAGTCGTCATCAGGGTTTTTCAGGTGACTCAGTATTTGGTTTTCTAGTCGTCACTTGGAACCAGCAATGCTCCAGCAGGATCATCATTCCAGTCGGCTGGCTCCTATGCTCCTCTCAGCAAGGTATCTGTCCCACCATACAGCCAGTTTGGTGTTGCACCCCTTGCAGCTCAGCAGTTTGGATCTGCTGCAGCAGGAGGTAAGGAGTAGTTCTGGTTCATTCACTGTATGGGTTTAAAGCATGCACCACAGACAGGAGCTGTCAAGATGGATCCTGTTCCCACACGCTCATATTTGTTTACGTTTTGTGACAAAAATTAATACATTTGAATACAGATGCACAAATATTCTCTAAAATATTGTGATTTAATTTGTCCTATGTTGTCTAGCTCTAGTTCTGTTTTAAAACACTTTGACCACCTATGACCATGTACATACATGTACAGGTTAGAAACTGTAAAATTGTTTTTCATATTTACTCTCCAGCCCCCACCGTGACCCTAAAATACAGGATAAGCAGTAGAAAATGGATGGATGATTTGCCTAATCATATAATGACCACACAAACAACTGAATATTTTTCAAACAAGCCGTGTAAGCAAAGCATCTTGAGTGTCAGGCAAATATTGATAAACGCCTGATTCCTGCTGAACAGAGCGCAGCTGCATGTTGTCTTGTGTGTTTCCTGCTCTTCAGCTGAACTCCCATCAGTCGTTGAACTGAGATTTATGGAGGCGATTAAACAATACATTTCAAAAACACAGTTCCTCTGAGGATATTTTAAAGTGCTTCAAGGAGATGTTTGTGGCAGGGTTGTATTAGTTAATATCTAAATTGCATTTCTCTCATTTCCTCAGACTATTTGATTGCTTTGCAAAGACATTAAGCCAACATTAGTGTTATAGAATATTATAATATATATTGGTGTGCCTCAGAGGGATGCCAAATGTCTCAGAATTCATTCGTTGCTCTTCTGCCAGGTTGTTCTTCGTTCCCCGAGTCATTTTGACTCTCTATTTTATATCAATGTACAACCTAGATATTTATATTTATCTCTACAAAAACAGCTGTTTCAGTTCAAATCTATGTCTGTGTTGCTGCTTTATCAACGTACAGAACTTACCAGAACACGGTGGAATCTATTTATATTCAATGAGGCATATTTTATGATATTTAGTTAACAAAAATCCAATATGCAACATTTATTCCATCTGAGTGTTTAACAGATAGTATTGATAGAAAACCAAATAAATCCAAAAGTTTGTGTTTTGCATTACTTTGCAGCTAAGATGTATGTAACTTACCTCGAATACCCTCTTTCACCCCCTTTACTGAAAAAGATAAAAACAAGGCTTTCAGTGCAATAAATGCAGTTCAATTCTTATGTTTATACATTAATTAGGGTTTATGTTCATAGTGTGAATATGATATAGTGAGATTAGAGAATATGTCACACAGACACCATTCAGACAGACAACAGCACTGTCAAACAGAGCTCACTGACTTGTTTCAATAAAGAAGAAAAAAGCAGTGCAGTCTGGCCAAAATACTGGTGCAAACTCATGTCCAGTTAGAAAACTGTTGAGTGGGAAATAATGGACTAATTCTAGTAGTTAACAGGTGTCAAGACAGGAGGGCAAACGACTGATGCCCTGATGATTTTCTAGAGTCCCAACCCCAGAATCCCATCTTCAAATTAGACTACCTGGTGTGTATTGAACCCTTTTTAAAGAGCACCGACACAGAACCCTTTTTGAAGCAGTGCTATTATAAAGGCCTTTAGCATGAAAACAAACGGTAAGGCATTCTGACGGTCTGCTATCAGAGTATCAGTTTCATGTAGAGGAGACATTATGCCCATATCCAGGTTCATACTTATTATATCATTTTACTTATAAACTGGCTGTGTGGATTTCTGGCAGGATTGAGCATTTCAATAATTTCACAGTATTTATAAAACACTTAGACCTGCTTTATAATTAAAAAAGACGCCAATATCTCACTTTTAAAAAAATGAAAGAACCCAATGACACAGAGTCCTACAATTGAACTGTGGACATATTGAGGTACCTTAAATCATCAGCAGACAGGTTATCAAAGAAGGACTTGGACTTGTCATAGTAAGTGTTTATCTCAGCCTCCTCCTCCTCATTGGTCCCCTCATTGGCTGGAAGTTCTGACTCTGCAGCTTCTTCTCCATTCAGTGGCTTTTCAGTCTTGTCATCATGTTGGATGACAGCTTTAAACATTAGAAACCTGAAGGGCTGAGTAACCGAATAACAATAAGGAAACCATCCGGGCTGGAAATCTTTTTTGAAACATGATGATGGGATTTGTATTGCCGTATGGCGACTACATCGAAAATGACTAAACTTCAATATATTTGGGTCCATCTCAGAGATTTAGCACAAACATTCAACATTATATTTATTTTTTCTCAGGCAAAACTGGCCATAGGAGAAATAATTCAAACCATTGCCTGCGCTTTAAAAATACCAATAATTGCACCTGTCATACTGAGTGAATGAACTGATGATTCACTCCCACATTTTGGATGACATGTAGCATCTCAACCCAGGGCATCTGGGTTTTAAACCATCAGGCCAATGGAACGGATGAACTATAAATGCAGTGCCTGTTTTTTTTACACCTTGTAGCAGGTGTCAGTGTGTTATCATGAGAAAAGTCTGAAAAAGACGTTTTTATGTTCTGGAAAGTTTCTAGTCATTGTCCCATCAAATGTGTGTTGAAGTCGTACCTTTCAGTTTGAGCTTGTTCTGGAGCTCTTTGTCAATCTCATCTTTGTTGAACTGGGCGTTGGCAGTCTCAAAGTCAAAGTCTTCTTCAAACGTCACGGTACCATCCCTACGCAGGTTTATTTTGCCCCTGCTGCGGTATCCTCTCCCACGGCCACGGCGGTTGGACTGAGCAGCAGCTGGCAAATAATAGGGGGAAACTAAAATCCAGCCACGTTCAAAGGAGAAACATCCATATGTATCATATTGGGACGTTGTTACACTAGTTTTATACTATAGCACAATGTATTTATGACCCGACACCCCCGGTCTATGTTGTCGATATCTCAGAGGGTTGAATAAAACAGTCACCATGTGAGCACAAATAAATAAAATAATAAAACAAATCACTTTAAAAGTAATAATACTTTGATAGCACGCAATGGCCATCTGGCATTTGTAGATTTAGCTGAAAGGCAGAATATACAATGGGAGATAAACTATGCTTACAAAGTAGACCTTAATCATGGCTGAAATGGCCCTGCAATAGTAGAGGATCACAATATTGAAATGGCAGTGCACACATTTATTTTCAAATGCAAGGTGTTATGCGCTGAGGTTTAAACAGTCCTCTAAATTAGGAGAGAACACCACATCTCATCAGTCAGGCATTATTTCATCACATAACCATGCCCATTCACTTTTTTATATAAAAAAACAAACACATAAAACTGGAGGAAGATCTCCTGAGATCTACATGACAGAGTTGATTTATTTGTGAAGGCTGTAAAACTGTAAGTATCCGTGCAATTATTAAACAGAGACAAACGAAAAAAGGGCAAAACTAAATCCAACAAGCAATCAAATTACAAAAGGGTACAAGCTATGTAACATGAATTAATGTACAATGTACAATTATTTTTTTTTAAAGTCAACAGTTTTTACTTTCTCATAAGAAACAAACAGGTCTTTAATCACATAAGTGACAATACTATACAAAATACAATTATTTTGGAGCTTCATGGATTCCACACAGCCTCCTGCAAAAAAAAAAGATATATATTATTATAATTTCAATTTGAATCCTGTTGTCAAACATCATTTTACAGCAAAAGCTTTATTGTGGGCTTCTGCTCTGTAATTTGATTTGGTTCTCCTGAAACTCTCTCAATGTGCTGGACTTCTCCAGATGACCACACTCTTATTCCCAAGATAGTAACGTGTTTCCGTCACCTTGCTTCCTCCTTGGTTGTATCTGCAAAGGCACAAATAGCGCGGTCTCTATCCAAAATCTGTCTTTTCAAGCTCTGAATGTCGTCTTCGGCCTTCTGTTTGGACACTTGGTGATCCGCTGCGGAAATGAGTAACAGAGAAGAGACATGTTGTGAATTTCCGTATTTAATGGACAATAAATGGGTAAGCTTTTTTTATTTGCTACGCTCAGATGGACTGGAACCAAGGAAATCCTGGAGGCCTGCACATCCGTGCTGGCAATCCAGTTAGACTGGTTTCTGGAGTATAATCTTGCAAGACTGACATATCTCAGCAGCTCGATCTGTCCGTTTCTTTTTAAAGACCAGCAGAAAGACTGCCTGAGGTGTGTTATGGTCTGGTTTTACATTTTCCTATCTGGATCAGTTTGGGATGTGGCCAGTGTTCATGTTTCAGAGTGGAAACACAAAACTTACCTTTGAGTTTAGCCATGGCCTCTGCGGTGTCTGACTTCTTCCTCTCGGCATCTGCCTAAAGGCACAGGTGAAAGGATTTGTCAGCAGTTGATGCCAGAAGAGAAGGTCCAACAGTTAACAGCAATCAAATGCGGACGGAACAGCATCGCTGACGTGCCAACATACGCACAAGCAACATCCCGACGCGGTGCATGCACGGGAAACAACACGACGCCACCCTCACCTTCTCCGCGTTGCAGCTCTCCAGACTTTTATTGCTTTCCTGCACGGACGTCTCACCGTCCGCCTTCTTCTTCTTCAGCTGGTCGATCTTGGTGTTGACGGACACCAGCGCCGTCTTCATCTGAGCGATTTTGCCCTTCAGCTCGACGACGGACTCCTCTTTCCGCTTGATCTCCGCCGAGCTGTCCAACATGCGTGCTTTCACGTCGCGCAGGTGCAGCTCCTGGCGCACGGCCTGGAAGATCATCACCACCATGACGGCCGCGCTGAGGCCGACCAGAACAGCGGCGAGCTTCATGCCGGTGGAGACGCGGGCCGAGTCGGTGGTCACTTTCCAAGCAGATCTCTCTCTCACTCTCTCTGTCTCTCTCTCTCTCTCTGGTTCTCCTCCGCGTCTCCTCTGGCTCCTTCTCCCGCTGTGCCCGGGTTGACTGCACCTGCTCTACCTGCTCGGCTGGTTGGGCGTGGCGATCACGTACTTCCTGCTTTGCGCAAACACCTTGCACCGATTTAAGGCTTCACCACTTGGCCTCCCTTGAATATCTCATAATCACACAACACACTGGCTGCTTCCAACAGTGTTGATCAAAACGAAGCAAGACACTTTTGGTAACATTCCCATGAATTTCAAAATGTCTGTGCCTCATTTAGCTGTACGTTAACTATTATCCTCTTTGCATAATTACAAATGAGGGACTGTGTGCTCTTTGTAGGTTTTATGATGACCCCTTGGTGATCTGTTGAACTGTTTCTCGTTTACTCAACTGCTGTACTTGACTCTGCTGGAGTAGCTCTCCTGTAATATTGTGGCCTAACATGTGCATACAAAACAATCATATAATCTTTTTTGAAATGATGCATTGTTATAACTGAATCTATAAAACACAATGAGCTCCACTCTAACGCTGAACAACAACATTTTCTTTGGATGTAGCCTACTTTGTAGCCTATATGTTGTTACCAATACTTGTAACTCAGTATAATTGTGAAACCTTTTCTTTATTATTAGTTGTTTTTTTTTTAAACACATTTTTTTTCAGTGGGGAAAATAATTACTTACACTAACATCAATCCAGCTGCATTATATTAACATATATATATTATATATATATATATATATATATATATATATATATATATATATATATATATATGCACACACATACACACACACACACACACACATACATACAACATACACACACACTATATTGCCAAAAGTATTCCCTCACCTGCCTTGACTCACATATGAACTTAAGTGACATCCCATTCTTAATCCATAGGGTTTAATATGACGTCGGTCCACCCTTTGCAGCTATAACAGCTTCAACTCTCCTGGAAGGCTTTCCACAAGGATAAGGAGTGTGTTTATGGGAAATGTTGACCATTCTTCCAGAAGTGTGAGAGGAAACCCATTCCATGAAGCTCTCTATATGTCCTTGAGCTAATCTGAACGCCACATGAAGTTTAGAGGTCTGTAGCGTTTGACTCAGAAAGTTGGTGACCTCTGTCTGTGCACTATGTGCCTCAGCATCCACTGACCCCGCTCCGTCATTTTACGTGGTCTACCACTTCTTTGCTGAGTTGCTGTTGTTCCTAATCACTTCCACTTTGTTATAATCCCACTGACAGTTGACTGTGGAATATTTAGGAGTAAGACCTATCACGACGAGCATCCATCATTTATATATGTGTGTGTGTGTGGTGTGTGTGTGTGTGTGTGTGTGTGTGTGTGTGTGTGTGTGTGTGTGTTTAGTTGTATAGTGTTGTATTCAGGCTCTTACAAAATGAGATACAACAAGGATTAGTCCTGTCTGCTCCACTTGACCTTTCTGTCAACGGCCATTCAGTAAAAACAACACAGGCTCTCCTGCTTCTTTACAGCATGTGACTTGTTTGCATAGTTATATATAGAGGAGCAGGCGGCGGACAGGAGACAGGTGTACAGTATACCTAGGCTACCTGTCGCTCCTCGTACAGGAAGTGGGCGTGTCTCTGCTGACTCCTCGGCTCATTGGGTCTTCATGTGGCAGGCACGGAGAGGTTTCACCGGGCCGACACGGAGAGCTCCGCTGCGCCGAGGCCGAGCACTCACCGACGAGCGTCCATCATCGAGGTAACAGCTCCGGTCCAGCATGAAGGCGCACTACCTGCTGCCCGTGACGGTCGTCGTGTCCGTCGCGCTCTTGGGGGTCGTGAGAATCCGGAAGAAGGAGCAGGACAAAGCGACGAGACGCGACAAGTTTCAGGACATCAAGCTGCGGGTGACCTACGACGTGCTGAGAGAGTATCAGGCCGACAAGGCGGAGACCCAGGTCCTGCTGGAGAAGCGCGAGCTTGAGCACACGGAGCTGGTCCGCGCGGTGGACATGTACCAGGCCAAAGCGAGCAAGGCCAAGGGGGATGCGGACGTCTGCAAGGGAGACCAGGTGGGGGAGACAACCACAGACGCTACGTTGGTTGTGACAGTACATTGTGTTGTCTTAAAAAAACGTGATACGTTAAATGTACTATAATGCAGATGCACCTTATAACCGTTTGAAATGCACCATGAAGGAATTCAATGTGTCAAAGAACAAACATAACCTGTTTCACCTGAGAAGGAATGAATGCATCATCACCGGGTCCGCCTTATCTCATCAAAGCAGGGACTGGCTAGGCACAAGTCAACTCCAGCAGTAGTGTTCTTCTTATCACCATTTATTTTTGAAAGTATTTAAATCAATCAGCTGCCCCAGCTTCTGCAAAGCTGCATATATAACAGTGAGCATTGCTTAAAAAGCCCCAACTTTATTAACAATGAGAAATATGATCGGTGTCTGTCCCCTGGTGCTCCTGTGCAAAAATGTGAGTTTTGCTCATGTAACACTAAACTTAATAAAAGGTAAGGTCTGAAGGAAGAGGAGGTAGCTCTCAGGTTTATTTATGGAGTATCAGAATTTGCACTTGCATACATTTTTCATAATTTCCCTCCATTTTCGGCCCTTTTATGAAGCGTCTCAGCTGGAGTCGAGTGGCTTCTCGGTAGATTACGGTGATTCCTCAGTGTTGCTCAGAGCAGAACAAGTGAAACATTATCATGAAAATAATCTTTAAGGGCGTAGAAAATGGGATGGTGTGAAAGGATTGAAAGAATGGTACACAATATTTTTTGTTCAGCCAGATAAGGGGAAGACATGAAGCCTATTGTTATAGGCTAGGTGATCATGTAACACTGAGGCCAAAACTCTGGTGTGTGCAGATCCAATTATTATGATAACAAAAGTGTTCAAATATTTATAAAGTTCAGGATGTATCGTATGGATGCAGGATGTTAGTCTGCGTGGAGTAAGAGTTCTCTAACAAACTAAACCAATCTTTTCCACTTCCAGAAATCTGCACGAGATGAACTGGCATCAACAGAGACCAAATTAAAACTTCTCCAAGGTTGGTGCCGTTTTATGGGCCTCAATGCCAAAAAGAGCTTTTTCCTGTCATCTATGCCTATTCAAATGCATTTAATGATTTCAACTTCTGGTTGAAAAATGAATCATGTGACTAAATAGTAGATGGTCCTAACCTTTTTGTTTTAAATGTGTGAACAACTTAAAACGCCTCATGTCATATGCTAACCCCTACAGTGGAAGTGGATAAGGAGATGACAAGCTTGAGAACAGAAACGGCAACACTGAAACAGCAACTAGAAGCTCGGAGTGCAGTGTGCGACTTTTTGAAAAAAGGATCAGAAGCAGCAAGGTGTGGTTACTTTACTAAAACTTTTTTTCAATAATTACATAAAAATATTCTGTCTTCCATTATCGATATCTACTGTATGCATTCAATGCCTTTTCTATTGTTGAACTTTTTCTTAAAGGCAACTGTGTATCAATGAGGAACCAAAGGCTGAGGCCCCCAAACAAGACGAACCAAAGGCTGAGGCCCCCAAACAAGACGAACCAAAGGCTGAGGCCCCCAAACAAGACGAACCAAAGGCTGAGGCCCCCAAACAAGAAGAACCAAAGGCCGAGGCCCCTAAACAAGACGAACCAAAGGCCGAGGCCCCGAAACAAGATGAACCAAAGGCCGAGGCCCCGAAACAAGACGAACCAAAGGCCGAGGCCCCTAAACAAGAAGAACCAAAGGCCGAGGCCCCTAAACAAGAAGAACCAAAGGCAGAGGCCCCTAAACAAGAAGAACCAAAGGCCGAGGCCCCTAAACAAGAAGAACCAAAGGCAGAGGCCCCTAAACAAGAAGAACCAAAGGCAGAGGCCCCGAAACAAGAAGTAAAGGTGCATGATAAGTTATAATGCATTGCAGCATGTGTTTTTCACTCTACAACACACTGAAGGAAACACAGCTTTGGAAACGTTACAAGCCGATTCCAGCATGTTGCTTTGCTGGGCCGTTACATGGAGCCTCATGTAAGACTCAAATCTCTAATTGGGATACTCATCAATAATCCGCCTGTTATTTGTTTTGTTCTGTGTTTGGTGAATTTACATTTTGATGTGGGCATATGTTTTGTGCGGTTCTGCATGTGTGTTTGTGTCAAATTTACTACTGAGCAGGATCAGGAGTTAACTGAAAGGCAGTGCAAGATACCATTGACTAAATAGGGGAGTCACACAAAGCTTTCTCTTCTTTATGTTGTCTGTCTCGCTCGGCAGCGTCTGCAGTAATTAATTTTGTATTTGTGGCACAAAGAAAACAAATACACAACTGTGAGCTGGCTTTGTTTAAAAAAGGGAGTATGTATACATCGATAATGTACACACTTTGAGTGCAACTTAAATAAAAACAAATATTTTCCTGTAATCTATTTGCCATCTCAACTCTGTTTTTAAATTGAAAAAAATGATTGGAATTCTGAAGTAAATGTAGAAATACTATTTATATTCAAATTCTATGTGAGGCGCCTAACCACTGTGCAGCCCCACGCCTGCATACCAATACATGAAACTCCACGTTACTATTCCACACACGGACGTAATTTACCGTCCAAAAACAATGTTACGCTATATTAAACAGACGCGTCAAGCACTAGGACCAAGCGGAAAACGGCCGCTCAAGCTGAAGCCTGTTTCCCTTAGTTTAGACCGCCCACAAGCTCCTCGATTGGCTCTGCCGTTTCTTGTGTGATTGGCCGTCCCCGCTGTCACTCCATCTTGCTCCACACCGACGGTCTGCTAGTCTGCGGTCAGGAATCCTACAGGAGTCTGCTACTAGAGGTTGGGAGTTTGTTCTGCCTGGTTCACGTCAGCTAGAAGGATTGTAATATCAGAGGTTTCATTTACATAACGTTTGAATCGGTGTCCGTGTGCGTATGTGTGTGTTTGGTAATTAGACGCAGCCAGGATGTCTAAAAAAAGAAAAGTGGACATAATAGACTTCTTTAGAAGTCTAAGTTACTCAAAGAAATGCGTTACACCCATCCTGCAACACCTCCACTGGCTCCCAATAAACAGCATATCCACTTCAAGATCCTCCTCATCATTTACAAAGCTCTCAATAATCTGATCAATAAAATGTATTATTATTATTGTTGTTATTATTGCTATCTGATTAGAATTGGGTGATAATGTTTTGCTACATTATTTACAACCAGTCAAGCAAAAAAGGGAATAGAAGACTTAAAGTAGCAATAGAAAACTAGAAGAACTACTAGAAAACACAGTGAACTGAAAGAGTTAGAGTTTTATTAAAAATACTTGTATCCCCCCCACCTTTGAAATCAAAATGTCGTCCTTGATTCCACATACAGGAACATCTTAACAATCCTGCACTGTTATGTTCACATATTCATCTTGTGCTTTGGTAATATTGTAGAGAAAAGTACATCCCCTGTAGTACTCAGTTGTGATACTTTTAAGAGTAAAATGTGATCGAATCACAAAAGTAACCTTTTGAGAACCTTCTGGGAACGTCCATACTTACTGCCCACTTTGCCTCCTGGCAGGGCAGCAACAAAGGTTCTCCACTCTGGTCGATTCTGGGCTGCTTTCTTGGACACCTTCCCATGTCAGGCTCATAGATTTATTTCCTCTTCTACTGTGCAATGCCAAGTGCACGTTCATACACCGTTCTTTAAAGGTTGCAAAAGAAATGTAATCAAGCAGGAGGATTTAAGGAACGTTGTTGGGAGGTTATGTTTCTGCTGGCTGGTCTGTCAGTCATGATCAGGATGTGAAATAGGCTACTTTACCTGCATCCTTGTTGGACAGGTAATGATTAATGTGTACAAAGTGTGTGTGTGTGTGTGTGTGTGTGCATAAGAGAGACAAACTGAGAGAGAGAGAGAGAGAGAGAGAGAGAGAGAGAGAGAGAGAGAGAGAGAGAGAGAGAGAGAGGACGGATAAAAGCAAATCACATGGTGTGTTCAAGTTCCTCCACACTGAGCTGCAAAGAAGCCGGTCATTCCTCCTCTTCACAACTCCATTAATGATTTATTTTTGTCGCTTTATATTGTTGTGTTAGTTATTTGACTGCATGTGAATGGAGAACGCTGGGAAATGCAACTGAGTCTGAACCAAGAGAGACAAACATGACAAATCCTCCGTTCTTTTTATTATCATTGCTACATTTCTGGTTTGTGTCTTTTTACTGCCGTACATTCTGCTTTTCACGTTTCTGTTTTTTCCCTCTGTTAGATAACTCCTCCGCTCCACTGCTGAAAACATAGAAGTATTGAATAATCGTTGTTAACCTTGTCTGCCTCTCTCTTTCTTAGTGACCCTGCCTCAGGTGTGTGTGTGTGTGTGTGTGTGTGTGTGTGTGTGTGGGAGAGAGACAAAGAGAGAGAGAGAGAGAGAGAGAGAGAGAGAGAGAGAGAGAGAGAGAGACATCAAAGCACTGACCAACCAGAGAAGACAGAGCCTTTGTCTGTCTCTCCATGTAAACTTCACTCCGTTATCTCCGGTGAAGCTCTGGCTGTGCAGTTTGTATTCTGGCTGATTCTGAGGCCTCATCATGTTTTTCTGTTTGAGCTTTCAATAAAATGTTGTGTCTGGGTATTTCATGTGTGTGAGTGTGGCTGTATAGTTTAAATCTAACGATGCAGAAAAATACTTGAAATGCTCTTTAATGATTTATGCTTAATATTTCTGGTGGATAGCTTAGTACATTGTCATTGTTCTGGCATGAACACAGTAGGATTCAAAGGTTTAAGTTATTTTTTTTATTCATTAGGCTTTTATTTGTCCGACTGTATGGTTCCACAATAATTGCATTGCATTTATTTAAGCAGTTGCACAATATTGGATTGATACGTGCTGATGATGCATGATCTGATTTATGTAATAATTTATATTCAATATTTTGATATTATTCAGATGATGATGTTATTCCCTGTTGTAAGTTATCAGTCTGTTTCTATCAAGAGCAATACACTTACACATACATGTCAAATTTTCTTTTTAGTGAATTTGTATGTCCCTTGAATTCAGCATATAACATAATGTTTTCTAAAGGGTTAGGTTTTTTTTTGTCATTCCACGTATAGTTTATTTTGAATAATTTTGATTTATAATATTCTGTCATCTCTCAATTTGCTTCACACTTGATCTGTTGGAGATTAAAATCCCCCCAGGCTCACAATTAGGCAATCAGAGGACTATCATTCTGCCCCAATAGGCTCACAAGGTCGTCCTCATAGCAGGAGAGGATACAGACACGGCAGAAAAGGGCACATTCAGTCTCGCCAACGTCATAAACGAGGGCTGCTGCTAACGAAATGTACCGTCTCATCTTAAAACGTGGCATATAACGTACCATTGTGTTAAAAATAGTCTGTTGCTAACGTTGTTTGATGGAGTAACGTGATGGTGATGTATAGCAGTCAAATACCGTGTGTTTCTATGAATAATAATAAACCACATTCTGGATGCACAATCAATTCTTACCCTCTCAATGTACTTTATTTATCAGCTACATCTGATCAACGCCTGACTCTTGGTGATTTAAATAACAAAATCCAGACCCTCCCATAGCTGAACACATTGTATTCTTCATTAACTTCCATACATGCCAGATGATGTGAAGTCAACACGTGTGAGAGATCCGCCCCCCCCAAACACACACAGATGGAGTGATAATGTCATCACCAGTCATCCTGACAGCCAGAGGTCATCCTGACAGCCAGAGGTCGCATGCCCTGTTATTAGCACAAAAATGTCGCTCATTCAGTCGGAGATAGTGTTAACACAGAGAGCCACGTTGTTCATCTTGACCTAACACATATAAAGCACAGCAGGTACGGCATTTACTCACACAAATGGTGGAAGAGGACCATTTATGTAGAAGTAGAGACTACTAGCAGCAACGCCCACTCTCAGGGAGTTCACTCTACAACTCTACACTGACGTCTCCTGCTGCTAATACTTCTTATTAATATCATTCAATTCTAATTATTATTGAAGCAATACATAAGCAGTCCTACTGTATGCACTGCTGGATATTCCATCTATAGCAGTAAATTATATGTAAACCCATAAACTTAAAAGTGAGTAACTTTACTGGCCAAATGAATGCAGTATATTAAAAAAGAAATGTAAGGAAGTAGTGAAGTAGTGATGTGTAACTAAAATAACTTACTAGTATCTTTGCACCATATATGACCAATATCCTCACATCTCCTGACACGGTACTGTTCCACTTCCTATCCAAACTTCAAGCTTCATTTCTTGTTCGTACTGAACAAATGTGCAATAAATATTCTCATATAGCAAAAATATCAAAATGTGTTGAATGCAGTTATTTATGATGATTGTTTATATATTGTGAAGAAAAATTAGAAAAAAGATAGCTTATGGTGACGCAGGGTGGAATTCACATTTGCACATTTATTTTATATCTTTCTGCTCTGCTCTCTGCTACTCCCATTTTTTGTTCAATAAAAACAGTCCACCAACATTATTGTAAAGCGTTTTAGAATTAATAAGCTGAAACTACATTTAATGTGTGTGCATCCCTTACATCATTCCAATAAAGGTAAGAGATATCCGCCATATGATAGTAACAGGATACTATTAACAGTGAGGTGACCGTCATGTCCTCACTACAGGCAAAACTGAAAGTTATTTGACTTTGCATCCGCGGTCGTGTGTGTGTGTGCGTGTGTGTGTGGGCGGTAGCTCACAGTAGGATGAACATCACATCTATTGATCAGGCTAATGTGGGGAGGAAAGGCTGCAGGCCATAGTAGCTGATCAATATACCTCTAATTACATGGGGCACTGAGTGAGTGTAGGTCCCCCACCCCCCCAAAAAACCTCACAGGGTTGTATATATAAATGCTGTCCCACCGAGGACTAGCTCACACTCACAGATCATAGCTCACACACATTTGATAGTCAGTCGTGAGTCAATTCTTTTTTTCAAAGGGACCACAGTTTTTTCATCACTACAACCATGACTTTTTACCAAGAGTTGTACCGACACGACGCGGGACGCTGAGTGTGGATACAGGGAGTTGGTAAGTATCCTCGTTGTTGTATTTGTGCGTGATGTTGACTCTACTGCTCTTGATTGTGCTGTCCACTGTCTCCCATCAATCCCCTCTCCCGAGGCCAGTAGTCACTGGTAGGCCATCTCACATGCCAGCAGGACCTTGGATGTGTGTGTGTGTGTGTGTGTGTGTGACTCCCTCCCTCAAGAACTTTCCTCCTGTCAGGTCCTTCTTGTGTTGGACTGGTTCTTCTGGTCTTCCTACATTATGCTTAACTTAATGCATTTGACTGTGTGATGTTTGCAGTATTTATTTGCCGTTTCCTTATTTATTCTCACTGCATTCTCTCGCTTGTCTACAGCCTTTTCCAGTCCACTGAGGAGCTCTGAGTGGCTAGAAGCTGTGTGATATGTTTGATATTCGGTTGTTCTTGTGCCACATTGTGTCAACTAAATATCAGACATATTCCTACAGACTCTAGCATTGACTTCTGACCCCGTGTTGCAACTCTGAGAAGAGAACCACGAAGTCCGATGTTCAGGTAAACGGTTTTGGATGGTTAACTTTGCATCTATCGCTGAATATTCTAGAGTATTATTGTAATGTTTTCCTGTATTCCTTCAGTTAGTTTCATCCATTAATCTCTTCGAAGACAGTGTGAGAATATATTGTTAGTGTTATAGTGCCTTAAATAAATGCAGAACAAGTAAAACATTAACAATTATTCATTCATTGTTGGAATTCTTTTGAAGTTCTCAATAAATAAAGTAAACAATAACGTCCCTGAATATCAAGTTTCACTGTTTAAACACTCTTTCATTGTCCCTCAAACACACCCACATATACAATTACGGTTTTAAACATACTGACAGCTGAGTGATTGAGGTGTGACAGCACATCCTGCTTCGTGAGCAAACAGACGGTTTTACCACCATGCAGGTTCGTGACATCAGGTCATAACAATGATGAACTGATAACAGTCTTTGTCTTACTAGAACAAAGAGAAGTCATTGTTTCACTCCCATGTTATTGTGTCTGCCCTCTAAAGTCTCTTATTGAAACAACTCTGCCATTTGTATTTACTGAACACCTCTCGAGGAGCCTTTTTTGTTTCTTGTTCTTTTTTTTCCAGTAGTATGAGGATGTTTTTTTTTAAATATGATCTGTGATTTAATCCATGCAGGATATAAATAAAGCTTGATGGCACTAACATTGACAGCAGTGATTCATTACTGTCTCCACATCTCTGATTCACGCCCTGCTGCATCAGACATAGCAAGCTATACGCTTCAGATACTATGTTTATACTTTAATTGACTGTAAATATGCTTTTGGACCTTCAGCTAATGAAACGTCCAACCTCCCGGTCAAGTCATCCTTCAAAGGGCATTGTATTATGTAATGGTCTGATTTCCTAAGGAAGCGTAATAAATTACATCCTAATGTGCACAGACCTGTGGGAGCTGGAAAATCAGTGGCACTGATGTGAGAGATAATATGCTTTTTAATCCAATGAGTTACCCTTTCAGTGTACCATAAAATTACAAATTCACAGAGCGACATTGTAATGTCAACAGCAGGCGGTTGAAAGATCGTCTCGGGACAAACAGTACCAGTCAAAAGTTTGGACATGCCATCTCATTCAGTGGTATTTCCTTTATTTCCAACGTTTCCTAAAGTGTAGATTGATGATGAATATATCTGACTTTGAAAGGAACACATATGGAAGTATGTAGCAAAAAAGAATATCTTTTATATTTTAGATTCTTCAAAGTAGCCACCTTTTGTTTTGATGACAGCTTTTGACTCTCAATCAGATTCACAAGGTCGTCACCTGGAATGGTTTTCCAACACTTTTAAGGAGCTCCCAGAGGTGAAGCTGGAACGTGTTGGCTGCTTTGCCCTCACTCTGTGGTCCAACTCATCCCAAACCACCTCCATTGAGTTGAGGTCAGGTGATTGTGGAGGCCAGGTCATCTGACATCAGCCCTCCATCACTCTCATTCTTGGTCAAACAGCCCTTACATAACCTGGAAGTATGTTTGGGGTCATTGTCCTGTTGAAAAGCAAATGATGGTCCCACTAAGTGCAAACCAGATGAGATGGCATGTCGCTGCAGAATGATGGTCAAAGTGGGCCTTGGAGTCTTTAGCGGTTTTGGAGGCTGGTAACTTTTCCTCTGCAGCAGAGATAACTCTTAGTCGAGAGAGGGAAATGTTGGGAGAATGTGTTTGTTGCATGGAGGCCTGGTCTGAGGGTATGACGCCATGTCTCAATGTCACATTAGAGGATGAAGCAGGTTTGCTTTTAAACCTGTGGCTGTTGAAGGACGGTTGTCAAAGCTGTGACCTTAATTTGGTGTCACTGCTGATAGACTGAGTAGTAAGCCTGAAATCTCTAAAAGTAAGAAACCGTGTGTGTGTGTGTGTGTGCGCGTGTGTGTGCGCGCGTGTGTGTGTGTGTGTGTGTGTATGCGTCCACACAACAGTATGTTATCACAGAAGTCTGGGTGGTCTATTCAAACAACTAACAGCACAAAGACACTGAAACCTCCTCCAACACAAAATAACATCCAATTTAACAGATAAATCATCAGCAGGGAAACCAGTTCCATGTAAATGTCTTCCTCTCTGTAGGAAAATTAAACCTCTGTAAAACCACGATTGGCTTGACAACTAATTTCCGATGTGATATGAAATTGAATGAACTAACTGATGTGCATCAGTTAATTTGATAGTCAGCTGTCAGAGAAATTATTTAATAATGATACAGATTCACCAAATGATTTGGCCTTTTTCAAATGAGCTTTTCTGCATTTTTTTCCCCACTGGATGTCTCAGTAAAATACGTACACATGCGTCTGGATGTTGAGCAGGGGTCAAGGGGTCACACTGTGTAGGACAAAAGGCCACTGGCCGTTTGTCCTATGGATGGTGTCACCAGCGAGATCTACCGATAAGGTCAAATGGCACCCCCTGAGACAAATGTTATCTGAAAGAGTGCACACTGTATACTCTAGGGCAGTTCTCTGTGAAGCAGCACAAGAGGGAATGACGGACATTGTAATAATAATGCCTGTATGCACGTGTGTTTGTGTGTGTGTGTGCATACTGTATGTGCCCATGCAGATAGAAGGCAATTAATGAGTGGGGGTGGGCAAAGGGATGGGGGGTGGACAAATAGCAATGAAGAAAGTGGAGGTAAAGATGTGCTGGTACGGTATAAATATCTGAGCCCACAGGGAGAGAGAGCATCAGATCAAGAGTGGCACTGAAGACGAGACGGAGAGAGCCGAAGGGAAGAAGAGGATAGAAAAACGAGAGAGTGAAAGCAAGGGGAGCTGAAAGAGAAGAAAGGGCTTTTTTTTAAATATATTTTACATAGTGGAAACTTTTAAATAGGTAAGACTGACAATCTGGAATTTCTCACATTGGGTTATTATGTTTTGGGTGTATTCTTTATTTTTTTTTACCCTGTTCCCTGCGACCTTTCAGAAATGGCAGACACAGCAGGAGGAGCGCTTTTGGCTTTACTGTTCTTGCTGAGTGCCAGTGTACCTTGTTTCTCTGCGTACAACAGCGGCGAGTGCTTCTTCAACACAAAAGGTGCAGTATGTACAGTATATAATGTTTTCTATAGGCTTATTTTGTACATATGTCCAGATAGAAATCATTTGATTATATTTTTGAGGTAGTAATTTAATCATACTTCATACTGATTCAATATATTTCGAGTCATTGTACTTTTTACCCCACATTTATTGGACCGTTCTAATCACTATTACTTTGCACATTCAGGATTTTCCAAAACTGATCAAATACAATTCATATTAATATATTAAACAACCATGCAATAAAGAAGTAAAGTAGTTCAGTATAAGTTAAGTGTTGGCATGTACTGTAAAGTGGTTGAAAAAACTAGAAAAGCGCCATAAAATGCAGGTCCATTTGCCATTGGCTCGATCCAGATCTGCTGCATCAGTAATAATAGGCAAAATAAAACTATAATATAATAATAATAATGATATAACTGTATATTAAAAGTATTCTTT
Source organism: Chelidonichthys spinosus (assembly GCA_029853015.1). NCBI lineage: Eukaryota > Metazoa > Chordata > Actinopteri > Perciformes > Triglidae > Chelidonichthys > Chelidonichthys spinosus. The sequence goes on along the minus strand of CM056834.1, from coordinate 21,607,095 downwards.
CTTTTTTATTTGCTAAGAATACTAAGGGTTTGTGAATTTGTCAATTGAGTATATTTTACATAGTATTTCTACTTTTCCCCAAGTAACTCCACCGTTTTCTGTCACAATAACTGATATTTGTTTTAATGCTCAGGGATCTGTGAGCACATGGGACAGATGTACGGGATCGGAGAGAGCTGGATTACCAGTGACTGTTACCAGTGTGTCTGCATGCAGCCTTTTGGAGTAGGATGCTGTGACCAGTGAGTTTATCATAAATCACAGCCAAAAGCTTTTTTGGATGCAGCGTATATAACTCTGATCTTCCCTACAGTGGATCTCAACCGGTGGACTATCCAGACTGGTGTGAGATCATCCGTAAACCCGACTCCTGTACGAGTGTTGCAGTGATGAGAGTCAATCACAAACTACCATGCCTCTGGGGACGAGGCCGTCTCAGACCGGTTTCAGGCCAGCCGTGGAAATCTGACAATGATCCTTTATTTTGAGTTCAGCAATTAATGCAAAATAGCAATATAGCATTTTGTTGTGATAAATAACTAAATCTGCAAATAGGGATTATCTGCTGACTCTGTTTATGTGTCATTTCACATTTTTAAATTGTGTTGTGAATGTTTGTTGTTGATGTCTTTATGGTTTCTGAATCATGTTTTAAAATTAAATAAAAATGTACTGTGTGTCTAGGCTGTGTCTAATTTCTGGTTTTGTCAAATGTATGTTATTTGTTATTTACCTATTTACTAAACATATTACTTGCTTGCTTTACTACTGAGCAATGCCATAGGCTACAGAGTAAGGAATTGAAAAGCTCAAAAACAGAATATATATAAAAGTACCTCAAATGTACTTACTGGTAAGAAGCCAACAGTACTTGAGTAAATGTACTTTCCACCACTTTTTCTCATTTAAAAATTGTCTCTATTTCCTCTTGTAGAGCACACGTGATTGTTGAACAATATTACTTACATATCATAGATTATTATAATGTGTCATACATCCACTACCCTCTGGTGAATGAAGGTGTGAGACTTTAATTTTGAAAAGCGAGCAGTGGCGGCGCAGAGTTTGTACGTCACGATGGCGCGCCGAGTGAGTGTCCGCCTTGTTGATAAGTTGTAACTGGACTGTGAAGTGTTGCGTTATCTCTGATTCACTGGCGGTCTGAATATATGACAGGCAACAAGAAGCAACAGCATGTGGATACTGACACCGCTGGAACCTGGAGGTAACGTTGTCTGTCGACACTTGACGCTAGCTTAGCACGCAGCTAGCTGGTTAAAGTTAGCTGTTAACGCTAGAGGTAGAAAACTTTTGTTAGCCATGACGCACATCCATTCAAACACGTATCATTTTATGTAGGCCTGGAAGTTGTGAGCGAGTTTTCGGTATATACGACACACAGACACACACACACACACACACACACACACACACACACACACACACACACACACACACATGTAAAAACATTCAATTTCCATTACAGAAAAGTCTTATCATATGATACAACATTCTCTGTCTCAGCTGCCATGCATTTTCTATGAATCTATGTTTAAGAATTTTTTTAAAGCCCTCATCATTAAAGAGCCAACTCAACATACTACTTTCAGACAAACAAAGCATGCAAATGCAGATCAGATAAATCTTCTGCCCAAATACAAGTCAGCCTGCCCAGTATTAGCATGAATGATCAGGTAAAAAAATTCAAATGCAGTGAAGTTAATATTCTTTTTCAACTTGTCACATAAATAGGTGAGTTTCTAAAACCAGAGTTAGGTGGTCTGTCTGTGATTTTCACATTAGATGGTTCATAACATGCCTCCTGTCACTCCCAGGTGAGACCCACTATCTCGTCACCAGTAAAGAGTATGTGGTGGGGCGCAAGAACTGTGACATCCTCCTACCCAACGACCAGTCTATCAGCAGGGCTCACGCTCACCTCACTGCTACTGACCAGGTGGGAGAAAGTAATGATGTTCAGTTTAAATGTCATTGTTTAATGGACTGAATGTGTTCAGCAGAATCTGCTGTGCAATTCGCAGAAACTTTTTACTGAGCCCATCATATGTACAATATCATGCATGAGGAAATCCTGCACCCAAGTCACACATATTAAAGAGATTACTCAGAGCAATGCAACAAATCAAAGTTACTTCTCGTATACTCAGTATGCAGCACAGTATTGACCATGCGGGTGTGTGCGATGACGATTAGCTTGCAAATACACGTGTTACAGTGCAGAGAGTTTGTATAGTAGATAGTTTAATATTAGTTATTGATTAAATATTTACAGGATTGGCAAGATAATGATTTAACCATATCACCCAACCTGTTCCAACTAGATTATTTATTTTGGTGTGGTGGCACTTCTGCACAGAAGGTGGTGCTATGGCACCATAGAAAATGGACAAATGCTGATCCTGTACATGCAATTTTGTGGGGAATCATTTTCTCTGCACTACCACAATGCCCTTAACTTTGTTGGAACATTAAAACCAACCCTTCTAACATATATTTTTCTTTTTATCTGTATGTATCTGAATCCTCTGTGTTTTTCTGTATTTCTGTTTGTGCATTTGGTATATTCTCTTCACTTATTCTGTTAATACAGTTCACTCAAAACAAAAAGGATTTAATGTGTTTCATAGTTTCAATTTTGGTTCACAAGGTCACCTGTATGCATGTAGACAAGGCTGTAGTCATAATTAAAGTCTTACCCTTAAGATGTATTGCTTTGGAAAAACCTTGACATGAATTTAACAGAAATGTTTTTTTTTTTTTTTTTTTTTAAATGTTGGGACAATTTCATGATTTGCGATTGTGAATTGTATTCCTAGACGCTGACTCTAAAGGACACTTCCAAGTATGGTTCATTTGTCAACAGCCAGCGCTTGACAGAAAACACACCAGTGAACCTGATGTCAGGAGACAATGTCACTTTTGGGGTTTTCCACAGCAAATTTAGGTAAATACTCACACCTAGTTTTATTTTCCCCAGACTCGGGACATGCTCAATGCAATTTAAAATGAATTTCATGTTGCATTTTGATTGTCCGTCATCATCACTTCTTCATCTCAGTGTGGGCCATCAGAAATCAGTGGTGTGTTCCTCATGTTTGGACAATGATGGCAAGGCGTCGCTCTCCCAGGCCTTGTTGGTTTTGGGTGGAAAGCTGGTCAACACCTGGACTCAGGACTGCACCCATCTGGCCATGCCCACTGCTAAAGTCACCATCAAGGTCAGGACCAGTCTTTGGATTCTCATTAGGTGGTTAAGCGTGACGTGTTTGTCCCTGAGCATATGTTTGATGTGCTTCTTGTTTTCCTAATTAGACTATTTCTGCTCTGCTATGCTGTCGTCCCATCGTGAAGCCAGAGTTCTTTTCAGAGCTCAGCAGAGCCGTCCAGCAGAAATTACCCCCTCCTAAACCTGAGAGGTACAACACAATCCCTCCTGATGTATGCACATTGAGGATGAGCTGAACATCAGAGGCCAGACTGAACCAAGCATTGTTTTTCTATCTCTGCCGTTCGTTGTTTTTAAGGTTCATCCCTGAGATCGATGAGCCCAGCTTGAGTAAAGAGGATGTTAACCTTGGAGCGATTCCAGTTCGCAAACAGCTTTTCACCGGAAAGACCTTTATATTCCTCAGTGCCAAACAAGTAGGTCTACTCCCTTCTTTGTGACGACCTGTTGTTGTTTTCGTGCTGTGCAAACTACGAGGTCACAGAATAGCAGGGTTTCAGGTGATTGGTTATAATTGCAGTCATCCTCCTTAGTTATTAAAGGATAACAAAACACACAGGAGTTATAGAAATGAACACTTGTTGTTGGCTGTACTGTATATCTGCCTATTACCCTGCTTGTTTTTCTGTCATTAGCTTCAGAATAGATGGCAAGTCAAATTAACTTTTCAGTGTCTTGTTTATCAGCTGAACATCAGTTGCCAGGCAGCCGGCAGACCAGAGATCCTCTGGGAGACTTGCCGCTCCAGAGAGCCTGCTTCTTACAAGAGCTGCTTTTGATAAGATATTATCTAGATGAATTATTTTCTTATTTTTGTCTAAATGTGTCTGCTACCTGTGCCATGTACCTGCACCGTTTAGTTATCCATTTGATATGAAGGAACACAGATGCATCTTTGGCTTCATCTAAACTGTACGCTTGCAGGTTTAGAATAACCACAGCTATGAATCATACAGGATGGAAATCCTGCAGCTGAGGTGAGGTGCACCAGAGGGCATGCAGGTTATGAAACCAGAAACCTATCTTGACACAACCATATGAAGTCTGTTGTCTTATGGATGTTTGTAAACTGTGTTTGTTAACCCCCATCACACCACCGAGAGGGTGTCGTTTTTTTATCTGGGGCAAATTTGGGTTGTGCCCGACACAGATAAGGAATCAGCTGAAATGCATATTGTAGTTGACTATTATCAGATTATGATTGGAGTGACTGTCTGCTTTTCCAAGCTTGAAGTTGCTAGTGAACATGAGTACGACAGCATTATAGAATCTCATCTGGAAGAAATGCTTTTACAATATCTCAATTATTCATGGCCACTCAAAGGTTGGAGCCTTCAATCAGACTAACATTTGATGAGAATTGTATTGTCAGTAAACTCACTCCTGTGTCACGGAGCTGCTGTCAACAATCATGGTTCTGTAATGCTCTGCTATGTTGTCTGCAGTTTAAGCGCCTGAGTGCAGCAGTGAGTTTTGGAGGTGGCAGGAGCCAGCTGCTGGAGGTGGGCTCATTGCCCCGGACCTGCTGGAGTCTCCACAGAGCTGCGTGATTGATTTTACCACAGGCAGCACCCAAACTCTGCTTCCTTCCTGTGCCACAGAGTGGTCAAACTCCGTCAACAGCATTGTTCAAAGGTTTGCACAAACTATTTTTTTTTCTGGAGAAAAAAGTGTGTTAAAAAGTGTATTTTGGCAATTTATTTGTCACAGCAATAATTTGTGGACACTTTAAAACTCATTCGGCTTTTTCCACGGACACAGAAAAGGCCTCAGAATCATCATAGAGTCTGAAATCGGTTTGGCTGCCATCTATGCTTCCTGTGACAAGTACTGCAATCCATCCAGTCTAACAACCGACTCAGGTGGGTGACCACACAGAATAGTACCTTCTGCTGTCTTTTATTGTTTTTAGATTTCATCTTTTATAGAAAAAGTTCTCATTGTTTCTCTCTTTGTTTGCGTTTTAGAGTCAAAGCCAAAGGTGGCACCCAGAATCCTGAGTGCTTCGCTGTCACAGAGCGTGGCGGTGGATGAGACTGTGTTGCCTGCAGCCTCTCAGAACATCACAGCTTATGCACTTAACACCGAGCCATCACTAGGGTACCGCCGAGCGCTGGCACACATGCATCTGTTATGTGTTAAAGTTGACTTCTTCTGATTGATCTAGGAAGCCTGTCTGACGTGTGTAATTGTACTCTATCAGGACGGAGCTCTGTGAGGGTACAGGGGTGATGGCGGTTGGTGAGACTCCTGAGAAGAAGCAAACCCTGAACGACAGTCAGCTCCGTGGAACCAAAGCCGGAGCTCAGAAGGCAACCACTCAGAGCATCGTGGCCGACACAATGAGGTCATCACTCAACACTGTAGAGAACACAGACTCGCAGAGGAAGAAGCCTGAGTCTAAATGGACAGGTGGATGCACCCATCTCACTTTTTATCTCTTGATAATGATGTCCTATGGCTGACGCCTTGAGATATACAGATACCAGACCAATACGAGTGCGCTCTTTCTTTTTTGTTTTCAAATCTTTGTCAAAGAAATCTTCCTCAGCAACATAATAAAGAGCATTACTGTATAAACATATCATTTGTTAATTGTAATTGATTAAAGTAAGGCACTTGAACAACAGACCCTACCTTAGAGATCCTCCTCCATTGTAATATATTTTGGCTGTGATACATTTCAGTTAAATTGTTTATTGTGCCGTTGGCTCCATTTGCTAGCTTTGTTTTTGTTCTGAAGCGTATTCAGGAGCGGCCTAGTGAAAAGAATCGTAACTTCAGAGATGTTGCTAATTAGGCTCTTATGATAGGAACATCAGCTGAATGCTTTAATGCTGTAACCAATCAATCCATGTCTTTGCAGTTGCAGCTGCAGGCAGTAGTGGCGTCAGGCCCTCCCTTCCTCGGACGGATAGTGGCATGAAGACATTCCTACAGAAGCATTCTCCTCAGAAACCAAAACTCCCTGCACAAGTTTCCCCACAGAAACAGTCGACTCTGACAAGTTTCTTTCAAACGGTCAACAAGAAAAGGTAAACACTGCTCTTCAAAACGGGAAGAGACCCATGTCAGTGTTTTTGCTTGTTGGTAGTAACATAGTGTACTAACTGTACAATTGATTAACACAATGACAATATACACACCTTTTGAGTGGCAACAATGTAAGCTGAATGTCTATTGTTACCCTTCTCTTTGTTTCATCCCATCATCAAGGCCTTTGGAGGACGAGCTGTTCACTGTGGTGTCGGAGCCGAAGCGGCCTGCACTGGAGTCAACCGTCAGCATACAGGCACCAAACACTGCAGCCACATTGAAAGAAACCTCCTCACGTTCAGACAGAGTCCCTGCAGCAACATCCCAGACCTCACTGGGGTCAGCAGCTGACCTTTTTGTTGGACGGTCAGAGGCAGACAAAGTCTCCCGCACTGTCAAGGAGGAGCCGCGGTGTAGAAAGAGGAAGGAGATGGAAGAAGAGATAAAGATGGATGAACTTGAGTCTCTTATGTCTGAGGATATGGACTTCAAGGAGGAGCCACGGTGTAGAAAGAGGAAGGAGATGGAAGGAGAGATGAAGATGGAGGAACTTGAGTCTCTTATGTCTGAGGATATGGACTTCTTTGATGAGCAACCATCGAGAAATCAAGGCCAGCAAGCACAGCTAATTATGCACAGTTCAACCCAACTGAAACAAGGTTTAAATACTGTTGAGGCTTCGTCTTCAAGCAAGAGACAACGTCTCCACCTTGAAGAAAATGCAAAGAACCAGAGACCACAGGATGGCCATGAAAGAGAAAAGACTCAAAAATCTGACCGGCACGTTGTCCCAGAGAAGGTGCTTCTTCCTTTAGAAAACAAGAAAACGAAGTCCAGCAAACCTGCCAAGGGGTCGTCTGCCATTACAGGTCAAGACATACAGCCTTTTGAAGAAGATGAGGCTTCTTTCATTGAGGTGAGGATTTACTGTCACTGTTCGTTTGTTCACCCAGTAAAGAAATGGAAATGTAAACTGTCTCAGAACATATTGCTTAATTTTTCAGTTTTAAAGCCAACTTTATTTCACTATTATCACACATTTATCATCCTTATTATTCCTGCAGGATTTAGAACTACTCAAAGTAGATATTTGCCAGCCTAAAGAAGAAAATAAGACCCCCCTGAAACCTGTTACAATCAAACAGGAGGTCCAAGTAAGTTCGTACCGTTGTTGTGAGTTTGTTCTCTCTTCCTCATTTTGATGCCTTATTTTCTAGATACGTTTATATGTCAAAATGAGACTTTCCATGTTTCTATTATTCTAAAGCCCGGGACATATGGGGAGCATTTCACACATCAACACAAAAAAGCACATCACCCAACTATTGGTATCTGATTATTCATTTGTTGGTCAGCTACATGGCTTTGAGAACCATTCAGTGGATACAGTCTGAACTGCATGAAACCAAAAATTGTAAAATATTAACTGTCCATCAGACAAACATTGACTTATTAATCTTGTTTTGCAGGAGTCAAAGATCAACGAAGACCTTCCTAAACAGCTGGTGCTAGTGGAGTTTAGATCTCTAACTGTCGCTGCCCCCCGAAACAAACCACAGAGGCTGCAGAGCAACAGCTCCACAAAGAACTTCAAATGTTTCCGGAAGGTCAGATTATGATGCAATTTACACAACAGAGACCCACTGTAAACTGAAATTTAGAGCACAGGATTTGGGAGCATTTTTCTGTGAGGACTTAATGATTTAAGTTTCTATATAACCTGTTTTAAAAGAAAGAATAAATGCATATAGACAGATAAATACAGTAAATTAAAAACGCTATGATCCCATCACAAAGCACAAAAAATGAATTCCAAGAAAGTTTGTCTCATGCAAAGAGTAATTTTCTTTTTTCATATAAATGCACTTATGTGCATGTGACAGATCCGTGTGCCGGGTGCAGGGGACTCACCTGACATCATTGGAGGATCTGACCTCCTGGTTCACAACAGGGGCAAAAACTCTGATCTGGATGAATGGCTGAAAGATGTAGCTGAGGTACTATCGTCACTCTGCCTCTCTTATCTGTCTGTGATCCGTCTGAGCCTCACATTCATGATTTGAGCATGTGTTTGTTGTAGGACCAGCGTCGGAGCAGACGGGATGAGAGTGTTGGAGATGACCTCTTTAGGTGAGAAACTGAATTTAATTTTCTGTAAGATGTGTGGCAGCTTTGTTCCCCCTGAACTTAGTCGCCCTAAAGCCCCTTGTAAGCTTTCCAGTATGGGAAGAAAAGCCAAACCATTTTATCTTAACTCTGTTTTGTCATTAGGCCAACACATAATATCCAATGGGCTCGAGCCCTTCCTGCTGCTTTACTTTTAAAAAGATACAACCCTCCGCATGACTTAATAATATAATGATAACATTAAAAGAAAGCTTGTGAATAGAAAGTTTTGAAGAAATTTTCAAAAATAATAAATCTATGTATAAAAATAATAAAAAAGTCCTATTTTCACCCCCTACACCAATAATCTGTAGTCAAAGAAAGAAAAATATCTGTAAATTGAATTCCAAATAGCAATTCAACAGCATAAAGTCTTCACTCAGGTCACAATGTGTGTGTTATCTGGTATGCATTGTGTATAATACAAAGGATGAAATCATATTGTGGATTTAACTGAGGAAGTATCTACAGTTGATGTTCATGTTATCCTGCGACTTTTCTATAATGTTCCCCTTTTTGTTTGGCCAGCCAGGTATAAATGTTTCTCCTGTATCTCTCTTTCTGATTAACACCTCGTGAGAGGCTAGAAAGAGCTACGTTTGCCCCTGTTGACCAAGTGGTGTGTTTCTCCTGGACATTGACATTAGGGTAAAACCCGAAATGAACATGGTGTCCCTTGTAATAGACGAGCTTGGTTACAGTTTATTTGCTAATCAAGATAAAATTAAGATTCTGTCTTTATAGCCTCCATCATTATAATCAGGTGCAGATGTTATATAATTGACTGAGAATTATGAATGTGGGGCCACTGTAGCTTCAGTTTAACCAATCAGAACTTAGGATTTCTTTCGTCACAGTGGTTGCCAGGGCAACAGAGGTGATGTAAGCTGGCGCTGCTGCTGTCTCTACCATGTTTTCTTTGACTAAGCAGAAAAGAGTGTGTGTCTGTGTGTGTGTGTGTGTGTGTGTGTGTGAGCTGTTTGATCACTGATTCATGCTCACTCAGTCATGCGTATCCGGGGAACAGACTCTGCTGCTAAGAAAACAATCCGGTATTTTTTTGGTAGGTCTAAACGAAGTTTCCAGACGCGGTTTATAGGAAGCATGTTTGCTTTAAAGCTGTTCAAACAACTGTCCTCGTTTTACAGCGCTTAATTTAGGCTGTTTTTATTGTTTGCTCCAAATGCCTCTATTGACATTGAGGAATGATCCATGAGGAATGTTAAAAGCCTATTCTGACATGGACGGACCTATGAGATGAAATCTATTCTGTTTGTGTGTCTTTAGGTACAACCCCACCAAACTAACCAGGAGAAGATGAAATACCTTCATCTTAAAGTCCTACAGAGGGAATTCATTCCAGAGGCACAGGGTGTATGTCCAACTCTATCAACGCCTTGTAAAAAAACCTCCTGATGTCTGCATTTCAACTATAACTGTTTAATAACTGCTGAAATGATCAAAAATATCTGTCAGTGTTTTGTATTGTTGTTCCTCCTGTTCTATCTAGAAATGTCCGTAATTAGCCCACTGACGGCAAGCAATGTAATAACAGAGTCTCGTGTTCAGGGTTTTTTTTTTTTATTTGTCAATAATAATAAAAAAAAATGCGCCATACAAAACATGAAAAACTCTTCAGTTGTACAAGAGAGCATTATAACTCTTAATGCTGAAAGCAGCTATTCTTTTGTTTTTTAAGTTAAGACCAAATGTCCTGGTTTTAGCTGGAAACTTAAGAGATATTCAAGTTGTTGTTTCTTAAAGAATCTCCGATGAGCCTACAGGCACTTTTACAGATCTGAAACTGTTCAGATAGGTCGTTGTCATGCCAAAACATTTATACTTAAGCCCACCTGTCTCTTCATATTCAAGGCAAGTGCCACGTATTGTTGGCAGAGTTGAGAGTGGACTCAGCAGTCGGCATGAATTGTGGAGTAACAAAATGGGCAGCAAAGAACCAAAGGAGACTGACCTTAAGCACAGTTCTCTAAATGTGATTATTTTTTACTTATTATTTTTTGATTAAAGCAAATTTTCAGCTGGGTACTAGCAAATTGCTCCCTAAAATCCAATTGAAATCTGTACTAAATAGGAAATGGATGGACACACAATAAACCTGTTGGTGCTTCATTAAGAAGGCAGATTGCTCTTGGAGTTGAAAGTGGTGGACTGTAATGTCCGCCCTCGACCATAATACGAGTCATCTCCCCTTTTGAGTCACCCAGTCTCTGCAGCAGATAAATGTACCCTTCCCACACTTTTCTGTCTTCTGCTAACATCAGCTGCTGCTAGGCAATGGTTCATGCCTGCATGTAGATGTTTAAGATTCATATCAAAACAATATTCAGAAATCAGTGAAAAAAAGCATAAGGGAATCATTTAGCTGCAATTCAATATTTAACACAACATTTTCGCTAGTTAAAACTGTTATATTATTACCAAAATGTATACAGGAATGTGTTAGAAACTCTCTGTTAGTTGAAAATATAATGTGACTACAGTAATGTGTTATTTTAGTAATTAATTTCCCTCCCAGCACTGACTCTGACTACATAAATGTATTGAATAGGGCAGAAGAAGAAAAAAATGCCCTACACAGAGTTCAAAGTGTCGCAATTAACAAACTAGAGCTGTGTGTGTTGTAATTGTTGCGTTTACTTAAATGGATTCCAAAGGCAAGAATTGTGTCACTTTTTCTAGATATTCCAGTCATGAAGTATACAGCAATTATTATATAAGACCATACCGGCGTTTCTTGTTTTATCCCATTTTCTAATCATTATGTTATTGCTAAAAAACCCTCTCAGTGTCATTATTTTGTCTAAATGTATAATTGTGAGGTAACACAATTTTAAGCATGGGCTCATTTACTGAGAAGTTTCCATGTCTCACAATTGAAAGTTGGCTGCCAAATGGGAGAACATTCACAATCTTTCAAAGATTGTGTTTTTAGTCTTTATTTTAAACTACCAGAATGTTCACTGTTATCTACTATCTGAAGATGTTCATACTGTGTGGAAACTAAAAATATAATAATAATTATAATAATAAAACAACAGGACGATTGTTTAATGACAATATCCTTTGGCAGGATACTTGAATCCAAACAGAAAACGTGGCAATGGGTATCCAAGAATACATTCAGATCTGCAAGGTAAATTATTTGCATAGAAAGCCTTTTAGTAGCACTATAACAGTTCAGATTTAGTAGACTATTCTCACTTTTTTTTAGGTATATGGCTCCAAATACTTTACAATAGCAGCTTAACAAAGAATCCTCTGAAGTTTAAAAAAAATGGTAGGCTCAGAATAATCAGGAACATGAAGATTGCTTATCTGTGAACTTGTTGGGTTACACATTCTGAGATAAATCTTGTGTGCATCCACTATTGCAAACACTCACCACTTATCTTAGATTTAAGATGAATGTAACTTTGTAAGCAGGGCCAAACTTTGCTCTGCGACTGTCCCGACTGTCCGCAACCTACACAACTATGCGTTGCATGGAGAATAAGCACAGTGGCCTCTACTTTTAACTGCTGCTAGTAAAGGGATTGAAAGACACATGGTGAACAAATAAATAACCCTGATGAAAATAAGGTCCCATTCAGTTGTGAGGTTACAGATTGACTAGAAAACATCAGCACATGGCAGGTGGACTTCTGGGGACTTCTTATGAAGTCAGACAAGACTCTTGAAATCTGTCTTGTTTCTTTAGAAACAAATTAGTGTACATCCATTGTCATTTTGGTCTCAGAAAGTTGTAAAAAATGCCTCAGCTTTGATGTGAGAAATCACTGCCTAAATGATTTAAAAATATTAACTTATCAGTTGGTAAGAGTGCTTAAAATCTGTGCCCTTCGTCCAATGTGTACTGCTCTATTGCCCTCTTGTTTTCAAATGAAGTTATTCCCTCCATTGCCGATGAGCTTCCCTTTCTTCTTGAGTCTCTTCAGCAGACATGAGGCGATGCCTAAAGCGCCACCCTTCAAAAAGCGGACAAAGTTGTCTCCCACCAACGGGCCCATGGCAAACAGACCTGGCTCCTTTGTACACTCAAAAGTGTAGGGGTGGATGTCAATTGGGTTCTGCGTGCAGGAGATGGGTTTCGTTGGATCCTGACCCAGGTACTGGCCTTGCCCCTTCAAGAAAAACAAGTTTGGGTTGGTCCCTATCAACACTAGGGCCATGGAGATCTTGAATGCCTTGAGAGAGTTATTCCCCTGCAGCAAACACTTCATGTCAGACTGGAAGGAGACCACGCAGTGTTCAGGGAAACTGGTGTAGTCAGGAAACAGGCTGACACTGGCATTACCAGCCGCAAGTTGGGGCTTTGGGCACATCTTGGCACACACTGAAGAGGCAATACTTACTGCCTGGGGTCTGTTTGAAGCGGAGCAGGGAGCCACGTTTGCGTAGGTCTGAGAGCACATCATGTTGTAGACTTTGTGGTACTCTGGGTACAAGGTCTTGGGCAGCTGTTTGAAGATGAGATCTGGGTCATCTACGCTCTTACGAAAGACATGCAGCACTCTGATGTTGCTGTTACAGGCGCACAGAACTGCATCTGCAGCACTTAAACCAGCACCTACAATTAAAACCGGATCAGAGTTCATATCCAGTTTTCTTCGGCTAACGGCCAAACCCAGGTCTGAGATGCTGTGAAATACAAATGGTAGGTCCTCCCCCTCTGCACCTAATCGAACCGGCGAATCTGACGCACCGGTGGCCAGAACTACGTTCTCAGCAAACAGAGAGAATGGGACATGAGTGTTGTTTTGCACCTGTTGGTATCCCCTTACTTCCCAGAGAGCCCCCCCTCCTCCATTGTTTAGACACTCAACTCCATTTCCCTCAAAGCCTTCTTTTCCACCATCTCCCACCCCTCCATCTCCTTGAACACTGTGTCCATTTTCCAGACCTTCCCCCTCGTGCCCCCGGCAGAGTTTCTGGACAGAGGTCACATAGGTGTTGTCAAAAAAATTCTTCTGAAGGCCCTTTAGCTTCACATAGTTACGGTAATAGGATGAGATCTCCTCTGGGGTGGCTCTGTCACTGGTTACGTCCCTAGAGAGAAGAGACAGATGATGAGGAATATAGTAGCAGAGATTTAATAACTGTAGCCATTTCTTTGCTATCAACCTCTCTCAGTACCTGCGTTTCCCATTGGTCAAGTCCCTGTAGTTAACCCCGGGAAGCTCCATCCAAATGCCAAGACTAATAGTGAGCATTGAGCCTTCCATTGCCTAAGGGAAGAAGAGAGGGTAGGGAAAATGCAAGGTCAGACAACAAAACGATTGACTAGGGGGGAAAAGGTTAATAGTTACAACAGTGTGGCAGACTAAACCTCCTAACTTACATGCCAAGCACCTCCAGGCGTTGCCCTCCCCAGCACCAGATGTGGGATGTGTTGCTGCTTGTCCCTCCTCCACTGAAGGACAGGGGGGAACTCATAGCCAAAGTCAGCGTTGGGGTGCAGAAGTGTGTCAAAAAGAACAGCGACAGGGTTCCTTGACCTACCCTCTAGACCTTCACTCAAATATTCTAGATTCTGCAAGAGACAAACCCCTTCATGACACTCGAGTGACTGTCATTAATTCTGCATGTGCAAGGAATTTGTAGGTGAGTTTACCTGTTCAGTGATGGATAGCTGGTTGGTCTCCTGCAGTTTCCTGTATAGTATTGGATTTGGGTGGACAGTTGCTGTATCTAGGTAGGGCTTGTGTCCACTCAGCAGGTAAGATAGACAAATGCCTGATGGGCCATTGCCTAAAAATAGACCCCAGTTTGAGGATTAGCATCACAAAGAAGCACACAAGTTAGATTTAGAAAGATGCTCTTAAGATTGTATGTGTGAAGGATTTGGGCCAAGTTTGAGTAACTAAGTGAAACCATTAGAGATCAAGAGGTTAAGAACAAAATGTTTACCTATGATGACCACGGGGACAGTGGGTGGGTGCTCTTGTGGTAAAGTGGTCTCCTCCAGAAGAGGCATGGCTGCAGCCTGGGCCAGAGCCGGCACTGAGGAGGAATGATAGAAATGAGAAGAAAGTTCCAGAAAGTCTGTAGCTGTCCATTTGATACTCCACTAAAAGCAGCAGGCGGTCTGTACTCTGTCCCCCCTGCTTTCATGTGTCTGAGTCAGA
>CM056834.1:21540000-21587500 GCA_029853015.1 Chelidonichthys spinosus | reverse complement strand
ATTGTTGTTATTGTTAATTACCAATCGTTGACATCAGTTGAGGATTTATGTTTGTCAGAGATCCTCAAATGTCTTCTTTAACAGATGCTTCGAGATATTTTGAGTTGGCGTATATGCATTTTATTTATCCAGTGTCCGAGCTCTGAAAGGAGAGAGGGGGGAGGACAAGGAGATCTTGGTTCCCGTTGGTATCACAGTCACCACTGATGATGGCAAAATACTTGGTATGCCAACTTCTTTTTCATGGCCAGCGTAGCCAGTGATGCAATGTTTCAATGTTTTCAGCCCTTACTTTGATGTTGCATGTTCATGGAGTTCAGTACATAATGAGTGGCGTAAAATGTAGACTGACTTATCAAATTCAAATTCTGGTATTTCCAACCCCTCTCCCTCCAAGGTGACCTGAATACTGAGGGTGATCGTTTGGTGGTGGCGAAAGGAGGACACGGAGGCTCCTTTCACTCTGCGTTTGAGCCCAGTAAGGGTCAGACAAGACACATAAGGCTGGACCTCAAACTCATTGCTGACCTGGGCCTTGTTGGGTGAGAGCAGAAACACACACAAACATATTGGTTAAAAACAGCAGAGAGTTTAAATATCTGATCTTTTTGGTGCTGATTTCACCATCAGATTCCCAAATGCAGGAAAGTCCTCTCTCCTGTCTGCCATGTCGAATGCCTCACCCCAGATTGCCAACTACGCTTGTGAGTGCATAGTACAACACGTGTACACACTGAGTGCTAGTGATGTTCTTAGTGCATTTTACTGCTGTCTGAATTGAATTATACGCTGCAATCTTCTTTTTTCCTCATGGCATTTCTGAAATCTTTATTTGACAGTCACAACTTTGAAACCTGAGATTGGCAAACTGATGTATAGAGATTACAAACAGGTAAGAGAATGCATACTAGTGTATTTTCCTTTAGCTGTCCATTAAGTTAGTTCCCTTTTTGTGGTTGCCCTCATTGACTGATTGAGTGTTTCTAATCAGGTTTTAATTTTTGGTAGATTTCTGTTGCTGATCTCCCAGGCCTGATCGAGGGAGCTCACATGAACAAAGGCATGGGCCACAAGTTCCTTAAACATGTGGAGAGGACCAAGCAGCTTCTCTTTGTGGTAAATAGTAACATAAAGTACATAAGCTACACCTACATATACTGTATGTTTGAATGATGATGCAGTTTGATTTGGTTGTGCTTTGTCTGGCTGCAGGTAGATGTGTGCGGTTTCCAGCTGGCAAGTAAAACACATTTTAGGTCGGCCTTTGAAGCTGTTCAACTCCTCACCAAGGTGAGACTAATGTTATGAAAGACTTCAAATGTGTCATGTGATTTTCACAATAAGTTTCTAATTGTTGTGACTTCCTCTTACTATTCTTCTTTGACTTGTCTCCGGATGCATTCACCCCATGCACACCATTTATTACCCTGACCATAATTTCCTCCTCTTCTCACACCGTGGCTTCAAGGAGTTGGAGTTATACAAAGAGGAGCTTGTATCGAAGCCAGCTCTACTGGTGGTTAACAAAATGGACCTGCCTGACGCTGAGGACAATCTAGCAGAGCTGATGGAGCAACTAGACAACCCAGACGGTAACTATTATTTTTCCCTTAATTTTAGGCATACAACCGAGGGGCAGTTACTCTAGTTTTATAAAAACCACGTACTACACACACACACACACACACACACACACACACACACACATATATGGCATATTATACTATGACTTTTTAATAATTTTTTAATGACTTACTTTTTAAAATGTTCAATACTCTACTCTGGGTTTTTAAAGACTTTTTTGTCTGCCATGTCTATGGCATATACTATATATTTCTCTTATGACATTTTATAGTGAGACTTTTTATGGAATTTCAATTTTTCAACATTGCTATTCTATGACCTTTTTCATGATATTCTTTTTGACTTACTGTACTATGAGTTTTTTTTTTTTTTACATACTTTACTATTACATTTTCCACAAAGAATCACAATCTTATGTATTGCCTGCAACAAGTTAAAAGGACAATAATACATATTGGGCTTTTGTTACATTTTCATTCTGTTGCTTTTACTTCTTGCAGACTTCTCTCATCTGTTACCTGGTGACATGATACCGAAGAGCTTCATGACCTTCAGACATGTGGTTCCTGTGTCTGCCTCCACTGGGTTTGGTGTCGACCATTTGAAAAACTGCATCCGGGAATCGCTTGATGAAGATGCAGCAATGGAAACTAAAGCCATCCATCAAGACAGACTGTTGGATCTGAGGTCCCAAGCACATAAACATTTGTGATGAACACGGACAGCGTTTCAGCGTGACCGCTGTCTGCCAAAAACAATTAAAACTTTAATGGCAAGTAAACGGCATCCAAAGAAAAACACTTTCAGTGACAACTGAAACTGTGCATTTCAGAGCAGAACTGTCCACTGTGAGGTGGTCCAAAGTGGTGGATGATGACTCCGTCACTGGCTGTCGCAGCCAAAAGAGCCAATGAGGATCCATGAGTTCAGCAGAGGTTGTTATCCGAGCCACAGTTACCATCTTTAACCCTTCAGAAATGGCACATTGCAACAGATGTATATGCTTTACTCAGAAAACGTAACGTGTACGTAAAGCAAACCCAAAAGCAGCACTCCCTGAAGTGCCATAAACATTAAATTATACAGAATGTACTTGGAGCAGTTGAAAGAAAGGAAATGTACATTAGGTGTACCAACCAGTTATTTTTCTGTTGCATCCGATTGTTGACAAAGATTTAAATGGTATTTATTTTTTATCGTGTGTGTTGTAGGGATGCACTGATCCAACCTTTTCTTCACTGATGCCAATTCTGATACTTCAAATATCTACTAATACAGAGTACCAGTCTCTGATTCAGTGCTCAGTTTTTTCCAAAGTCATTTTTATGACATGCGGTGAATACTGGGTGTGCCATGATTAAATTAATCTAACGGATAGTAGAAATGAATTAACCTTATAATCAGTATTGGATAGATCAGTGTTGCTCATTTATAATATTCCAATATAAAACAATTAATAAAGGTTTTCCACTATACTTATGCTTCCATCTACAGTTATTAGAATTATCAGCATAGACAGATGTGTTGATGAACGTTTTATTTTATATTAAATATATTACAATACTGAATGATTAAGAAGAAAAAAATATGGGGGATTGATTTTTGCATCGTTAGTCTGTACAGCATACAGGCAAAAATAAAGATAAAAAAACACAGCAACTGCAGTATTCAGATTTGAACTAGTACATGTGGGGGTTTTCAAAGTTCCTGCAGCGAGCGCTGATGTGTCTGGCAGGATGGGACCACATGGTTGAGACTGGATGGTACAGAAATACATTCAAGTCTCTGGTCAGACAGCTAATCTGTGCGGACGTTTTTTCCAGAGTCGTCCCGTTAGGATCTGTCAGTCGAACGGCGTGCAGGCAGATACACCAGATATTGGAGGATCGACGGGAAGCCTGTGTGGTCCCATCTTTAGCGGAGAGTTCTCAGAATGTGGTCCAGTGCGATGTCCATAACACCAGGACAAAAGTCTTGCTGTTGCACAGTATTATGATGTTAAAAATATTACTCAAGAACACAGAGATAACGCTCTCCGCATGCCTCGAGTAGCCCAGGAAGATAACGGGGCCACTAGACCAGTTCAATACTTTAAGAAAGCCAGAGCAAAGAAGAAAGCTCTGGTCGAAGGCAAATCTTGAGCCCATATAGACACATTTTCTACATTGTGTTTGTCCAAACCTTATATGATACAGATTAGCACATGCCAGAGGAAAGACCGCTTCTATTGACCCCGGGACAAATGTGTTTCAAAAAAATGTCTCCATTCAAACTCAACACACGTAATTACAATAATGCACTTAATCACTGTTTAAATCATTGCTGTACATAACGCTGAGAAAAAAGTGAACATTACAAAGGTACTTAATAAAAAAAGATACTAGTAGCAATATTAGTCCAATATTGTGACGATCGTATTACCTATACAGTCCTAATGCATACATGAATCACAAATGAATAAGTCCCCACACTGAAACAAAAACCAAACATTAAAATGACAAACATGAGGCCTGAAGACAACCATGAGTTGTAACTGTACAAAGGATTTGTTTTTGGGGAGTGATATGGGACTCGCTTCCAAAATAAAATCCACCTTAAATAACTACACTGGCGTGACATGAGCACCAAAAATCCATTCTCAATCATTTTACAACCCGCGGCTTCCTGCCATGAACTCTCCCATGTTGTTGACAAACAGTGTAGTCCGTGGTACACAAACCCAAACAGCAAATGGGCAATGATGGGAACAGTCCTTCAGCGACATGCTCGCTTCCTGTTATGGTCTCCCAGATAGCCTACCAGCGAATCACTTTATTTGATTATAGAACTGTCATGCCGTTGGTCTTCACAAGCTCAGACAGCAAGCACTGTACAGCATAGTGAATCATTTACAAGGCTAAATATCTCAATCATCACAGCTAAATCCAAAATGCACATTTCAAACACAGTTTCCAGATCCTTCCATCAACCGCACGCGTGTTGTTGTTCCTCTCACGTTCGTCTGAGCGAGGTCGTGCCCTGCCACTGTGAAAATGAGAACTAACGGCTTCATATCACCCACAGGAAATTTCCACAACCACCGTGAGTGAAAAGTGGCACGTCTATAACTACACCAAACACATCCCATACATTTCACTCATGGCACATACAACTATTAACAATGTTCTTAAATAATACTCCTCAACAACTGCTTCCAGCAACATTCCTGATGTGCCACAGTCAACATCTTTATCAATACTTCCTCGGTCATGACTGGATGTCTGTGTGTTTCTCCCCAGCGATGGATGAAAACCAGTGTTACAATGATGAACAGAAACAAAAAACATTTACATTCTGCTGTGGATGGAGAAAGCTATATAGAGGTCACAGTCGCACAGGAACAAGCCAGAGGGAGGAAAATAATTAGGAGAAAAAAATAGGAACACAGACAGAAGAACGAGTACGGGGTCTCTTACGCTTATCTACAGAGATCCGCTGCTGTCTACAACACAATACAGCAGGAAGAGACATCTCAATCTTTTCCTCTTTCAAAATAAAAGCAAAAACATACTCTGTGTGTATTTTTACTGTACATATTTACACACGCAAACAAACCGAGGGGATGAAGGGCAGGACGGGGTCAGGCCGGGTCCATGTCATGGGTTATGGGCTATACGTGGTGATACAATATGGGTTACCTATAGTGGAAAGCATCTAAGTCTACAGAAGGGATTACAATCGCTGCCCCCTCGCATGCTTTCCTCTGAGATTGTACCACTCGTCTTCTTCTTGTCTTTTCAGTAGGAGGAGGTTTCTGATAAACTGGGTTGTCTCATGCATACAGTGTTGGAGTTTCTACATTGACTCACGTGCGTCCAAATGATCCAACAGTTCCAGAGATGCAGGGTGTTATGATGACCTGATCCTGGCTCCACTATTTATTTTAGAGAGGAGCTCGAAACGGGGTGAGGGGGGTGGGGCTGGGGTATGAAGCGTGACGAGAGAGGGTGTCGAGGTTCAAGGACAGGGGATGGGGATCGGAGTGGAAGGGGTTTCCAGTCCCATAGATGAGGCCTGAGCAGACAGGAACAGCTCAGTCTGAGCTCCAGCTGGTCTGGAGTGGATGTGGAGCTGGCTTCTCCGCCGGCACGCTGCATCGTCTTGTAGAGATGCGCTGAATGATGCCATCTGGCGAGATAGCGTCGTAGATGCTTGTACACACTCACTCACACACACCTTTCCACTCCAGTGGGGGGGCTCTCTCTCTCTTTCTCTTAAATCGCTTTGAGTCAATTTTGTTTCATTTTTGTGTTTTTCATTCATAGAAAAGGAGAGACTGGTGTAGTTCCTTGAGGACTGAGTGGGTAAGAGGGCTGTTATATTGAAGTCTCCCACAGCTGAGGAGACGAAGGGGAAAGCACAGAAAGGAGACAGGAGAGGGGAAGAGAAAATGAAAGAACATATTCGTCACTTCACCTTCTATTACTATGGATTTAGCTAAATATTTAATAATCTTTAAATGAGAAAATATGCTTGTAATTGATACTTGCCCTGGCACTCTGCCTGTTGGCTTTCCTCTGGTCATCGGGGAGAGGGGGCATGGGGTACGGGTATCTCCTGCTGGATGCAATAGATCCCGTAGAGGAGGTGGGAGACTTGGCGGGGGATAGCGTCCTGAGGGGGAAAAAGGAAGCGACATAATTGAAATATGGTCGCTTATGTTCTACTTGGTTTAGGATTAAGTTGGCCAAAGACACAGATGGATAAATGAGGTGAGATTCAAGAGCTTATGTACGATCTGTGACTTTGGGCAACGTCTTCCTTCAGCTGCTCTAATGATTCAACAGAAAGAGGTTGATCTTAAAAGCTCTTACTGATTACAGCAAAAACACAGAGATCACGTAAGAAAAGCATAAACAAGTGTGACCACAGTTCAGCTTTTAGGGGCAACCTCTGTACACAACAGTACGCGGGTCCCAGCAGCGGTGTGGGCGCTGTCACAGTATCCTGAACTCACGTGCTTCACCCTGCCGCAGCATTACTGGTTCTTCTTCATCGGCCACTGACACACAGAGAGACCAGAAAGTGTTCACATGCTGCTAAAGCTGATTTCTGCTGAGCCTGTGTGTGTGTGTGTGTGTGTGTGTGTGTGTGTGTGTGTGTGTTTTAATGAGGAATGCTGGGAGCAGTGAGTATGATGAGGGGACTGGGACGGCAGACCAGACCGAAGCTGGGTGAGAACAGACTGCAGAGAGAATCGGAGGATCTCCAGTGAAACGGTCACAGAGAGCTTTGCTCCATGCAGCTTGTTTCCACGGATTGGATCTGAACGTCCAAAGCAGTGGATGGAGCGGGTACACCACTGGTTCCAGGAGGATATTTTTCTTGCCCTTAATTCCCATATTGAAGTTCATTTTTTTCAACTTCATTAATTTTCCCGCAAATAATGAAGTGATTTAGATTCATAGTTCATAGTATAAAATGTCGAAATATGTCATGAGAAATGTCATAGTATGTTGAAAAACGTCATAGTATATATAATGTATATTATATTTTTAGCATATAGATGCTATATTTAGGATTTAGCTCAGAGCACTGCACTGCATGGTTGCAGAGACTTGGTCTTGTTATTATTTGCTGAGGCACACGGCTCTGAATAATACAGAACCAATGTGACTATAGAGAAGTCAACTCAAATGATTTTCTTAATCCAGCCAAGAATCAGCCAAGAGAGCTCTTTAAAACACACAACATCTATCCTTACTTCCTTGTTTCAAATTAGAACATTCCACAAGCAAAACCCCCTGTGATCTCTCTGCCTGTTTCTTCTTGGTGACAACATTATAAGCTTGCTGATTGGCTGTTTATGTAATGGAGTGTGTTCGTAATGTACCCGTGACTTTTTTGGATTAATTATGGATTTCTTCTGTACAAACAATTTAATCAGGACTGCTCATGTAATATGTAATAATAATAATATTCATAATAACGGAAATAGTCAAACAGGCAGTCGTTTGTATTTTGGAACCAGGGCTCCCTGTAAGCCTCCATATGTCTCCACTCCTTTGGACTTCCTCGTCCTGCAGATGTAACGTTGCTGCCGAGGACAGCAATGTGCTCTTGAACACGGTGAAGGTCTCTAGATTACAGTGATGACTGTTCGGTGACGTTTACTCTTACAAGTGAAGGAACAGTCGGTGCGTTAACATGGGGCGCCGATGAGCTGCCTTGTTGTCAGGGAAACCTCGTGACTTGTGATTATCTATAGACCTTGGACACAATCACAGTGGTGGCCTACAGTTTGCCACAGCAGCACAGTGATGATGTCAGCACAGCGCCAAACTTTTTTGGCTCAGCAGTGACATCACCGTGATGATTGTGAGACCACTGGGAGCGAGGCAGGGTCGGCACACAGGCACTTACTGACAGGACAACACGCAACATGCAGAGGCAAAAGAGGGGGAGAAGCAAAGAAGGGAATAAGGAGAAATTAGGAAAAACACAACTATTATAATTGTCACACTAGCACAGGCAGTTAGAGCATTTTCTTGTTTGCAGAATGAGTTGCTGAAAATGAAAATCTGCAAAGTAGCTCTGCAGCTGAAAAATAAATCAATGTCTCCACTCAAATGAAAAGGATGACATAAATACGATATATTATAATGTAAAGCAGAAACACATTCTTTTTTTTAATACTCGGCAGCAACCCCTTTTAGAAACTCCACGTCACAACATGCCAGCTGTCGATAAAGTTTTCTCTGAGCTATTACTTTAAATGTCCAGAGCTAACTGTTACTTTCCTTGACCAAGCAACAAATCAAACCAAAAGTGAGGGATTTTTTTGGAGAAGCGTGTGGGGTACAGGACATGGTCTGAGGTAATACCTAAGCAAAGGTCCTTGAGTGTTTCTATTCACATCTTCTACCCATTTAGTTACATCATAAAACTCTCTGAGGCGAGGGGTTAAATACCTGTGGGAGGGGGAGGGGTGATACACAACACAAGGAGGGGGAGAAGAGAGAAAAAGAAGGAAGGAAAAGAAAATTGAAAAGGACAGAAAATCTCCAGAAATAAGCAAGTGTGGGAGGAGAGAGGGAGAGGAAACATTTTAGGAAAGCAGGGCAGAGCAAAGATATCCTGAACAAACACCAAGATGCAATTGAGAACGTGGTGAGAAGATGGCGGCAGACCTGTGTGTGGTTTGGGATGAGAACGGCACCACGGAAATCACAAACATCTGTGTTGTGTGCTACGGGCTCAGTTGCATATTGGTAACGTGTCACATTCCAAGCAGTTAGCGGCCGGTCTCATGCTTGCAATGAGAACAGGTGCACTGCCGACAGTTTTAATGCCAAGACAAACAAACGGAAACGCCAGGCTGCGAGCCGCTGATGCACATGTTCATTCAACGGGCGGGTGTGCCAACGCGTTACTTGTTCACAGGTCAGAGGTGAGCACAGTTTAAAGGCCTGACAAGCAGCATACTCGTTACACCTGTGACTGTGGAGGAAAGCCTTTCCTTTTTTTACACCGTTGTTCATCAGGACAGAATTATTGTTTATTTTCTTAATGTCAACAAATCCTATGAAAAAACAAAACCAACAATAAATTCATCCGGCTGCTGTACAAGTTCCCGGTGGAAATCTCCGTCCCACTAGAGCGTACCGTTTCAGTTCTTCCTCTGTGCCGTTATAGACCATCATCGTCACTCAAACAAATCAATGATCCGTTACACCGGGAGAACACCGGCACTGTAGATTATTCCTTTTTTTACTACATTATAAAGCTGTTTAGAGATAACCTTTCTTTCCAGAAAAAGATCTTAAATAGGAACCAGTGCCATAGACAGGTGGTTAGTAAGACAAATTATTTAGTTTTGGTGTTATCATAGGATTTGTTGACAAAAAGCATAATATAAAGACGGCAACTATATCCTTTAATAGAATCAGAGCCTATTTCCAACGAGAGCGTTTCCTGATTTTGCACATACTGTACAATGACGACCACGTTGCCAGGAGGAACTTACTCTGTGGAGTTAGAGCGAGCACGGAACTTCTTTCCTTTCAGCTTCTTACGATTTCCACTCAGATTTCCTGGAGAGAAAGAGAACACAAACGCACACTGTAAATAGACTCAAGACTCACCTGTTCAGACTTCACCTCGACTCTGCATAGCATGACTCACTTCCACCCCCCAAAGAAAAACTGTACTTCTATGTTCTTACCTATAGCACTCTCATCATAGCACTGTTGCTCTTAAGGTATCCTTGCTGAACAGCTACGACTTTACTCAGATGAGGACGCTTGTTTCTATTGTTTCGCTCTTACTTAATCGGTGATGGTATGCTGAGGTTTCTTTCTATCAACACATGTACTTATCTATAGCGTCTGCTAAATGCCCTGAATGCATAAATCATGACATGTCATGCAATGAAGAACACGTATGATTAGGACTGTAATGTGTTTTTTTATTCTCCACAAAACATCTTCAGGAAGAGGGCAGCACTCCTGTGGTTAAACAAAATGTGTATATAATGTATTATAATGATCAGCAGGTTTTCCTGCATTGTTTTGGGGAAACAACCATCGCAGCCTCTTACATTTAGTGCAGCAGAAGCACGACTGTGGCCTGTTATGTATGAGTGGGGATTTGTTTGTTACCTTGCCATGAGTTGCTCCTCGGTCGCCCATTTTCACAGATGTCAGAGATGTGTTTGGCATCTGGGATTCTCTCACTCCATGAGTGGGACAGTCCATTAGATCTACACACACACACACACACACACACACATGGGAAATTAACAGAATATTATCAGTACAGCCGGGGGAAAGACTGAACACCATCGCAGCAGATTGGCAACTTAATGAGCTGTGAAACAATATCATGGCAGCTGAATGTGACATGATATGAGAAATTGAGTGGTGACGTATTTTCCTCCCAATTCTCCATCGGCAAAATTGTGAAAACATTTCGATTCAACTTGAAAATGTTCACAGAAAGAGAGACGCGATGAAAGCCGAGGTGGTTACAAAGCATGACACGCACACACCAGTGTTTCAGAGAACCCAACACACGCGCATGCACATACACTAATGCCAGTTAGTGAATGAGTGAGGATGAGATGGCACACCTGAAGCCAAACAGTGAGATGTTCTGAGAAATGGATGGGAAGGAGGGAGTGAAGGACAGGGTGCAAATCTGCAGGTGCGACAGGCAGGCTGACCTCTTCTTGGAGCTGCAGCCAGAGTTTGTGCTGACACCCGGAGGCATGTCACTGTAAAAGGAGTCTGCATCCCCAGGCTTTGTGACATAGTCACCTGGGGGCATTTGTCTGGAAACACAGAGGAAGGATTTTAGACACGCTGTCACAGTAATTACAGGAATAACCACCAATCTATGATGTTCAACATGTAACGTTTGTTCTTACTTAAATATGTATTGTTTTTATAATTTTTATATCTTGAAACCTCTTCAACCTCGTGCGTATGTCAGCTTTAAATTCCCCAAAAAGACTGCAACATGTTGTTGTGTTGCATTTAAATCTGCTGAACCTTCGTGAAACTACGGCTACAGTGTAACAGCTGTGGCGATGGTATAATGATGCCTTTCTAAGTGGTGGAAAGTAATTATTATTAAGTACCATAATTAAATAAACGTTAAATAAACGTTTGCTTCTACTCCACTACATTTATGTTTATTCACTAGTTACCTTTCAGTATAAGAGTTTGTGTACAAAACATGCAGAAGGATCATGGTTACACACTTAACGGCTCCACAATATGTACAAATATAACTGATATATATATATATATATATATATATATATATATATATATATATATATATATATATATATATATATATATATATAACTAGTAAAATCCTGCTTACACATATGCAAATAATATTCTAAAAATGTAATATACATACAATTACAGCACTCTCAGTGGGGCAGTTTTAAATAATACTGTTCTTTCACTTTTAAGTACAGTTTGATAACAAATTTATGTATTTTTACTTCAGTCAAACTGCAGCAGACTAAATGAACACTCATATTGATACTTTTACTTGAGTAAAGGATTTGAGTTCCACCACAGGTCTTTTTGCTCCACAACAAGGATATTTTCCTCCTACGTCTGATTTGTAGGATTGCAGAAATGTAGAAGTTGCACTGGTTTAAGGATCATTTAAGAAAAAGAGGTCTGTTGTTATCAAGTACTTCTATTTATATCATTAATCAGACTTAACTGTGTTAAAAAAAAAACATTAAATACAGAACACTAACTCACATGTCATGTAAAATCAGCTTAAATGAAAATAGAGTTAAAGTGAGCAAACCGGCAGAATCTTCTGTGAACTTCAGACTCGACGTAGCATCTCTGCTGGTAGCTCCTGTGAAGACAAGTACGAGTCCCTCAGTCTCATAATAATATCACTTTTCGTAAAGGTTTGCAGAATAAAAAGCAGTGTTAACTTGTGACCCCACAAAACCAAGCAATATTTATTTGGGAGCCCTTGTCATTTATTTCCTGCTGTGTTTGAATGATTTTCAGATCTCTGATTACTGTGTGATTGTGGGGTGAAACGAAGATGAGACTGTCCGGCTACAGGGACACTCACTTGTAACACCAGGCGGTGACCGCCAGTATGAGGGCGAGGACCAGGAAGGAGCCTGTGATGGCCCCGATGATGATGTTGGTACTGTTGATACCTGAGACAGAGGGAGAGAAGAAAGTGGGGAGGCGAGCGGACGTTAATTGAATGTGTGTCTCTCGTTTCCCTGAAACATGTGGACACAAGGGGATACACCAACCACAGACCACTGCAGCAGAACACAAAACACAGTACATTTAGCAGGAAAGGGAACAGGGAGGAGGGGGGGGGGGGGGGGGACGGAGAACAACCAAACTGCTGTCGCCCCCCAGCACTACTCTGAGGGGAAGCAATCAGGATTACATGACAAACGGTTTGAGTTTAGCTGAACTGAGGTCAGTAGTAGCTCGAACAAGGTGGAGATGAAGCTGGGGTGAAAGAGGAGGAGGACCAGGAAATGACATCAAAGACAGACACAATGAAAAGTAACTCAAATCTGACCTCAAGTCACTCCGTCAAAGACATCAGCCTGTCGACAAAGAATGAGTGTGAAAATAATGACAAACAAAAAGAATGACATGCATGGTTCAGTGAATACAAATGCAGCTGGTTATAATGAGCGGACATGAAACCCGACAGAACAAAAAGCAAAGAAAAGCTTCAACTTAGTATTTGTGAACGGGGAGGAGGTTAAACAGAAGATGAAGCAGCGTGGAAAGAGTTGAGAGGTGCGGAGAGCAGAGAAGGACAGACGGAGAAGAGAGATGAAGGATGATGGGAAGTGAGAGCGTTGACGCCTCTCACCTGAAACGGTGGCGGTGGGTCCGACCACGAGGTAACTGAGAGGAGACGTGGAGTTACAGTCCTCTCCTGCCCAACCCAGGTAACACACACACTTCAGCTCACTGCTGCACACCTGCAGCAAATACAAGACAACAGCTGAGCACTCGTCCTCTATTACGTAGGCACTGGTGCACAACTTTGACGTGTCAGATCTTTCTTTTTTTTTTAAACATGAGAAACTTAGACAGTGAAGTGAATACAAGTTGTGCCGAATATCGGAAGTTAACTCAATATCTGTTTTAGAAAAAGGATGATTGTGACTTAAGGATACTGTGAATATCCTCACATTTATTTGGGATTAAGTAATCAGAAATGTTATTTATCGTAAAATAAGAAGTGCCACATTTTTTTCACTCATGAATGAATATTGTGCTACTACTCATAATGTTACTCAAGAGACCTGCTGTACTACTGTTTGAGATTTTAAAGTTGTTTTGTCTTGTCAGTTTGATATGCATACATCTGAGACAGATATGTCTGTCATTCACCATTTGGAGCTTCTTAATACTCTGGATAAAGTACAAAAAAAGTCCCTGACATATATTCACACAACAAGACTGTGTGTTCACTGTGTGTGTGTGTGTGTGTGTGTGTGTGTGTGTACCCCGTGTCCAGAGCAGATGGTCTTGTCGGTGGTCCCGGGGCAGGTGCTGAAGTTGAACTGTCGGATGGGGAGACATTTGTGATTGAAACAGATGTGGTCTGTCCCGCAGGCGGTCCCGTCCTCCACGTATCCGAGGTCAGTGTCTCCGTCGATCAGCACATGGGCGCCGCTAAACAACAAACACGGCCGGGTGACTCACACTTCACTAGAGAGAAATGCTGCCTTTGCTCAGCTGTGCACGGTATGTCTAACAGCTGGACAAAAACAGATATACCTCACCAACAGCTGTTTTTAGGCTCTTGATTTGGGCTTCCAGTGTTTCAGTTTGTGCTTGGTCTCAATAACGTACCTGCAGTCGAGGGAAGCGCTGTGCCGAGCCACGGAGAACGAGGTCAGCCCTCCCTGCAGCTCTCCCAGCCGAGGGGTCGGTGAGATGTTGGAGCACAGCAGGTAGCCACAATGAACGTCCCTGAAACGCAGCAACCACACATCAGAGCGTAAAGATGCGGGTGGAACATCACCTCGAGGGTCCGGAGACAGGAAGGGCTCGCTCACTGTTTGTTACACTGGATCCAGGTGTCCTTGTCCTTCCCACAGTTGCCTTTCTCCGTCCCTTCGATGTTTAATTTCTCGTAGCAGAACTTGTCGGCCGCAGTTGCCTCTGAAGGAAACACAACACAGAGACTATTAACATGGACCGAGCTGAGATGATAGAGATGCGCGTGGTCTTTTGCAGATTTACCGATGCAAAATTAGATCTGCACATATTCTACTTACTCTCTCCCCAAATGTACTTGCACTGTCTGTCCTTGGTTTTGCACCTTCCATTGAAGCAGCGGCCCTGCAGAAGAGAGAGAGAATTAAAGTGTCTGATAAAGGTCAGCTGGGCCGAGGTGAAGACTTTTATTCTGTATCTCAATATCTCACCTGGTCCTTTTCACACGTGTAGCCATCCATCTTGTGCACATTCGGTGGACACTGCAACACAAGAGAGAGAAGCCCAGAGATACTGTGATGCCCTGTATGAGTTTATATCTCCGGTTGTAAAATAAAACGGTGCGAGGGAATCTCATGCTCACCTGGCTGGAATTGCCTGTGCAGTTTTCTGGGATGTCACAGTCATTGACTGCATCTCTGCACACGACTCCCATGAACTCCATCTGTCGCAGCGTACGACCAAACAGAGTGATTGTGATTAGGTTGTGTCAGGAATGGGGCATTCATCAGGATTTACTCACATTCATTTATTCTTTTCATGTTGAGATATTGGAGCATTAAATATAACCAACCATCTCTAGTAGTGCGGTGAAGAAAAGATACATCTTTGGTTTAGTGTGTTCAAGAAAAAGCTGAAATGTTTTGTCACTTCTTAAGTTCTATGAGTATAAAATGAAAGTAAGCAGAAATGGCCACTTGAAGCCCTTTTTAGTCAGTTCATGCATCTTTGGATGCTCGTCCTTCAGCCTGGCTCCATCAGTGGTTAGTACTCTGTTTTACGACAACAGCAGAGGATGCCGCTGTGACCTGTTCTGTACCTGGCAACTGTTGCAGCAGAGTCCGTTGCTACACTTGGAGCCTTGAGTCAGCGTGCACTGCTCACAGCAGGCCTCCCCCTCCCGGGCACACTCCTAAAACACACAGACAAACAGACACTGCTTTCAGCCTTCCTTAAGGTGTTCCATGTAACACATCACAAACAGGATCACTGATTTCAGACTCTATAATAACCATCATCACTGTGTATGCTGCACTTTCTAATGACATTCCTTCAGTTATTCAAAGTTCCTCCTATTAGTTTGACACAGCAGGTGATCTATTAATTAGTGCACTAAGTTATCACATTAGTGGTACGTGTCACCAACAGGACAGTCACTTACCGTTGGGCTGCCACAGTCACACTCCTCTCCTGGCTCCACGAAGCCGTTTCCACACAGCGGGGGGTCCAACAGCTGAGAGGGAAACAGATTATATATATATATTACAATTATACTCCTCAGAAGACATCTATGTATGAGCATGAAGTGATTACTGGACGGACCTGCTGCAGAGAGAGAGAGAGAGAGAGAGAGAGAGAGAGAGAGAGAGAGAGAGAGAGAGAGAGAGAGAGAGAGATGCAAAAATAACTAGAGAAGACAGTGTCTGTGCGTGGGGGCCATTGATCGTCTATGTATATGAATACACAGGTGAGTGTGACGTACCTTCAGAGGTTTGTTAAACAGACAGGCTCCCCCACCGCTGTTCAGGAAGTTATGGTACTCCTCCACGTTACAGTCAGAGAACCTCTTGGGCAGGTAGAAACTGTTCAACACAACCACAGCATAGTATGCCGTTACAGACTATATCTTTAGATCATTCTGGGAGGGGCTTGTTCGCCCCAAAAACAAACAGGAGAAAACACTGGGAAAAAATATACTTAAAAAAAACAACACAAATTGACTTTTCATACCTCACATGTAACTTCAGTGCAACAGACAACACCATATAACCTTGGCATATGTAAATGTGTATTTCTTTCACTGCACCGTGACTATTTCATGTTTTATCACAGGTTCACCATACTCACAGTTCAGAGGAGATCCTTATACAACATGGAGGTAGATAGAGTAAACAGCAGAGCTAGGACTGGGAGGATCACATGGAGAGACGTATAGGATGTACATGGACTCTAAGATGCATTCATGAATTTGTCCTGTGGATGAACTTGAGTAGCGTGGATGACTCATAGTTATTGCATCATCATCTGACCCTGAATGATCAATATTCAACACATTTTCAGGGGAAATCAAGCTCATCATCTCTTAAATGCTTTGGGCGATTGCTTTGAATCCCTTCCAGTATAATATAAAATTCCACATCGATGATGAATTCACTCGAAGCCCAAACAACATCAAGTCAGATGTCAGCTCTACTGCTCGACATCGGCCCAAACCAGAGCAGCGCTTGAATAAATCTCATCTATCTGCACCATCACTTTAACTCCAGTGCCTCTAGTGCGGCTCGTTAGGTCTGACACAAGAGACGATGCAATAACAGACAGACTCAGTGAGAGGTTGATGTGAAATGTAGCCGGATGAAGCCACCTCCAGTGATAATGGTTTTATAAGGAGCCAGTAATGATGCCTTGATGATGGATGGAGCACACAGCCATATTTCAGGAAGATTTACAGAGTTAATCAGGTTTAAAGTTGTGTCAACACTCAGAGATTTACATCTTGAACTGAAAAGTCTTTATCCCATTTTAACCGGCATGAGGGGAGAAATGAACATGAAACCTGCTTCATGATTCACTGCTCACCAGGAGAGTCCACGTGGACTAAAATTATTATTCAGCCATTCAACACCACATCATTTATGTGATATTGAATAGTCTTTTCATACTGTATATTTAAACTAAGATTCTTATTTATTTATTTATACTATTTTTGCAATGTCACACACTTAATCATAATCTAATTTTTCCAGCATTAACATTATTTAATCATTTGTAGAATAATTGTTTTCATTATATATTTATACATATGTACTGTTGTTATATTGTAACACAATGCACATGTTTCTATTTCTTAT
Organism: Chelidonichthys spinosus; assembly: GCA_029853015.1. Taxonomy (NCBI): domain Eukaryota; kingdom Metazoa; phylum Chordata; class Actinopteri; order Perciformes; family Triglidae; genus Chelidonichthys; species Chelidonichthys spinosus. The sequence goes on along the minus strand of CM056834.1, from coordinate 21,570,330 downwards.
CATTTCTCTGTTTATATATTTATTTTTATTCTCAAATGGGAATGGGAGCAAATATAACATAACCAAATTTCCCATTGGTATCAATAAAGTATTTCTGATTCTGATTGTAATTGTCTTTTCAGTTCACAGCACATAAGATCATGTGAAAAAATATGTATAATATGCCTGTAGTATGTAGACCATTTTATGTAGCACCACATGTATCCATAAAAAGATACACTAACATCCTTAATGATTTCTTTCTTTCTTCATCCACAGTCAGCCGATCGCCCCCTGGTGGCTGTTGAGAGGCAATGCGTGTCTGAACCACAATCATTCCCTTGTCTGTATGTCCTTGTTACATCATATTTCAGACTATTTTAATTAATAATCATTTTTTTAATCATGTAACACTAAAAAAGTCCTATTTTTTTTATTTATTTTTGGTTTGTTCATGACAAAATAAATAATTTCATGAGGAAACAAAAAGGAAATATATGAAAACATTTAAATATGTAACTCAATTCTAAACTGGCTCACACATGCTCTCCCTCACACATGCTCACTCACACACACACAGACACACACACACACACACACACACACACACAACACACACAACACACACACACACACACACACACACACACACACAGACACACACACAGTAGCTCACCCCTGTGAGAAAAGTGAGAACAGTTAGTAGTAGTCAGGTTCGGTCGATCAAACATGCAGGTTCTGAGGGATAAAAACAGAACGTCCCTTAATGACTGAGGTTGCTCATTGAATACAAGTGTCTGAAATACCATTGACTTTAGAGAATACAGATCTGGACCAGGTCCATTCACAGGTAACAGGCTCATAAGAGCACAAGTCACCTTTCTTCCGTCATGTGACCACATGACATTATAGCAGGCTTATTATGATAAATGTGTTAGGGGAGTGCACTGCGGTTACAGCAAAATGAGGTAGTCAAATATTGGCCTAAGATGAGAATGACATTGCAGACTGTATCAATCGGTTAGAGATGGACAACAAAAATAACTGATGAAAAGTCCTGACTTTGAAAAGGGCAGGAGGGAGAAGGAGCCCATCAATAATTAGAATAATCAAATCAATAACATTTCCTTGGCTGATCAGCCGGTGACATCCAAAGAACTGAGGAATACACATGTGAAATTGTACAACATGATTATGAAAAATACAGTCAGTGTATAACAAATGGACATCAAACTGTATTTGTTCATATCACTTGAGTAAAAAAGAAAGAAGAAGAAGCTGGGGCCACAGCAGCTGTCGTGCTGTCGGATGAGACAGGAAAGGTTGTGATGACTGACAACCTCTCTGAGGCAGCCGGTCGGTTCAAAACAGCACAGGCAACGTTCTAGCCAAGCTTCTGCTCACCTGCTGTCCCATTCGGGATAGAGGGGGAACGCGAGAAGTATTTAAGAAGAGGGGTATATAGATATATATACACTCACACACACACACACACACACACACGTTGCAGAGGCTTTCATAGACACAACACACATCCATATGCTCACACAAAGCCTATACAGTAGAAACACTGCAGATGTACAAACACAGTTTAAGACAAACTCTTTCATGATTTCTGTGTGAAAAGCAAAACATACACTGATTGATATTTCACCTGTTTGTCTAATTTACAAGCAACCATTATATAACACATTACTGCAGAAAGAAGCCTGATGAAGTTATATAAACTATGGAAAATACTCATAGGCTGACACCTAGTGGTGAATTATCAAACTACAATAACACTCCATTGATGGAAAAATTGACGTACTAAACAATAGATGACATTTTTTGATACACCCACATAATTTGTCTATTATACAAGTGTTGCAGATGTGTTGTTATTGCATTTAAATGTATTTAACTTCTAACTGCTTTGAGACACGTAGAACTATATGTTCTTGTTCAAATTATAGACACATTGTTCTGACCATAAACTGTTAATTACCATAACGTCAGATCTCATTTAACTCTTTTGGTGACAATACACATACATTTAAAAACATAAATATTTGAGCAAACAAACTTTTTAAAGTATGATGTTAACATTAAAGCCAATGTCCAGTGTTGTATTCAACTCTAATGTTGTGATTAAAACTGGACAATGTTTCAATCCTAGTCAGACTTTCATGAGACGGTTTGTTGGGGTCTGTCTCTGTTTGGGCTTTAAGGTTGACAACTGATGGAGGAATGTTCTGTCAAAGTAACTTACCCAACATCATCCATGATACAGCCCGACCAACGATCATCACACTTGCACTCGTCTGGAAAGAAAAAAAAAAAAACCCATCAACAATGTTACATCCCATAGAGGTTTAAAGGTGGATGTGTGCTGGAAAAGTAAGAAATAAAGGACTCAGTAAGTTTTCACTGTTTACCATTCAGGATCCTCTTCTTGTCAGAGAAGATGCCAATGTTTTGTCCAAGAGACTGAGCGAGGGTTATGGCCATCTCATCTGTTTTCCCATACTGATGAAGAGACAGACAGACAGACAGACAGACAGACAGACAGACAGACAGACAGACAGACAGACAGAAACAGCAGGGGACAGAAAATAATCAGAATATCACATAGAGTTTAAAAAGATATTCCACTCAAATTAAACAAAAATATCTTCGGATTAATTCATTACATCGAATAGCATAAATGGAATGGCTATGAACTCAAACTGCAGTAAAAACAGGAATACTGATGGGGAATTTGTAGCTCACCTCATTTACTCCCCCTCCTTTAGTCAGGGAGCAAACTCCTCCCATATAGGAGGCTCCTCCCCAGCTGCTATGGAAACGATTCCCTCTGATAAGAAAAGAAAGTTATGTGTTTAGTAAAAAGATGCCGAGCACAAAGAGAATCTTCTAAAATATTCAGACTCACGAGAAGAGGTGAACAGAGTCGCATTTCTCCTTGATGAAGTCTTTTCGATACTTCATGAACTCCCTCAGCGTCACCATGGGGTCGTCGTCAATGTTGAACTTGCTGTCAGCTGACCACGTTTCCATGGCAACCAGCACAATCCTTGTATTAAGCTGTTCCCTGAAAATCTGGGGAATTAATAGATTCAATATCAGGTTAGTTATCTTTTGGAAGTCATTAACTGAAAGTGCCAAAATAAAGATAAATCATAAATGATAAATGACTTGGCCTGATGGATATTAAAAATGACCAACTCGCTTTATATTCATCAACATATCCAGCTGTCTGCTGCAACAGCGCCACTCAAACCGCCCATGTGAGCAGTCTGATCCCGCCACTAGACAGCAGCACATTGCAGGCGGCCAGACGGAGTCAATAACGGTACCAGTCTGAAGGACATACTGTAGAGGGAGCAAACTGGCAAATAATAATGTTTGCTTTCATAAGATGGAAATCTCCCGGGGTCCTCGGGGCCAGAACAACACTAGAGCACACGAGCAAAGCCTCTTTGTTTAAACTGAATGCCAGTAATGTTGAGAGAAAGCTGATCGTGTCGAGAGGAAGTGGTCAGAATCATGGTTCAATCCCGGTCTGGACCCGACAACCTCCCCCTCGCAGCTCCACTTGGTTTGTGCCCATTTAGAGACGTCCTAGTTCTAGTCTGTGTCTCTGTGCTTAATCGGTAGGTCAACCAAAACAAAAATAAAAATGTTAATACTGAATGCTTTCCAAAATTGTATATGCTCCAACAATATAACATTGTGCTTGAGGTTCAGAAAAAGAGCAAGGATATGTCGCTCTCTGCTGCCTGGTTTAAATTCAACTGAGGAAATTAGATCTACGAGATCCGGTAGAAAGCAGTTTTTATACTCGTATATGCACATGTCAATCAATAAAAAGGAATGTACCTTTTACTTTAGAAAGAAGTTATTATTTGGGAATGAGCACTGTGTCCATCAGTAATCATAGTGACAGATGCTTCCTGCATGACACACTCTGCAGCGGCTGGGAATTTGTTTGGGAGAGGCACCATAGCCGTGACACATTTTACTGACATCAATCCATTAAAACAGTCCTTTTATTAATTTTCTGTCAAGTCAATTTTCATTTATATGGTGCCAAATGACAACAGATGTTATGACACTGTTCCTTTAGAGCGGGTCTCGACTGTAATGTTTCATTTACGGAGAAAATCCCCCAAGAGCAAGCAGTGGAACGGACGGTGGAAGAAAGAAAAAAAAAGGAAGAAACCTCAAGCAGAACCAGGCCCTGGGTGGGCGGCCCTCTGCCTCGACCGGTTGATTCTGTATATTTATGCCCAATGCAACTTTTAAGTAATTGCTGTAATATCCATCATAACCGATGCCCCTGTGAGTGTGCCCTCGGTGCCGTGGTAACGCTGCATACACCGGGGGGGAGAAGAGGCAGCTATACTCTCACATGGAAATCAATGTGTACGTCCCAAATAAAGTCTGCTTCATATGATCCTCTTCAAGGACGCGACAACCAGCATGACCTTTCTCCAGCTTCACCGGCCTATCAGCTTACAGGCATGACCCTGGGCAGGTCGGGTTTCGGTAGCACAGCAAACAGACGTGGCTACAAATCGTCAAACATAGAGATATTTGCTTCAGTACTGCTGGGATGCCATTACTGTTCTCAGTCCTCTGAAAACCCCCGACTGGCTGGTTAATGGCTGCAAGCAGCATATTATGGGCCGGGAGAGGTTTTAAATGTAGAGAGTGAGGTTGGTTAAATGAGAAATCAGTGCTATGTGCGCTCAGCTCCAATACCTGAGAGTGCTTGTGGCAAGCTTTCCAAGAAAAAGGATCAATACAATTCTTACCATGTCAGCCATATTGACCACTGATTTAGCATAGTTATTCGTGTGCCCAACGGAAAGCCGATGCTTCTTGTACTGAAGAGGGAGACGGAGAGAGATAGAGAGACAGAGAGAAAAGTAATAAACGTGGGATTCATAATGTGGAAGTAATTCATTTTAAGCCATTTAACTGAAGGAGTGTGTTTCACTCCAAATATCACCTTTACTGTGTATTACACATCCATAAGCAGTGGATTTTAGTCAAAACTGTCTGTTTTATGCACCATTAAAGATATATTGTAGTTATATAATGAATAATCTGATAGTATACAGGTTATCATAATTATGCACCATACCATATCTACTTACCATTAAATGGTCATTGATCACCATCAACTCAATGTATTTGGTCTCATCCTCTACATTGTGTGAGATGTGTGGAGCCTGAGAAGAAACACAAACAGATTTGTCATAAAAACACACAGACAGACACACAAGCTTTTCTCAGTTTTCCTCCAACAAGATATTTCTGCATCAACACACAGTAGGTATTAATATATAAATATCTACTCATGCCTGCTGGGTCACCAAGAAAATAATAGAGTAATAATATGGTAAATCAATAAGGATTAACTTTGCAACGCTAAACCAGGTTTGTCTTTATTCCAAATAAAGATTAGAGCGGTTCTGAGAGACAGACAGCGAGACCACTGCTGCGTCTGAGAAAAGATGAGGAAGCAGCCGCTACTCACAAGGTAAATATATCTCATGAAAAAGAACAAAAGAGAGGAGTGGAGAGCTGTTGTGTGGGAGGAGAGTGAGGAAACGGCGCTTGTCAGGTTTGGAAAAACAGCACCCAGAGTATAATTATCTCTCTATCTTACGCAAACAACCGTACATCATGTGCGCATCATAAAGGGAAGTCAACATGAGTCCATTAGCATCCATCATCTTATGATGATGATGAATTTCCAACAAAACTGCCTGCAGAGGAGTCCTACCTGTCTCTTTTTTCTCCTGTGAGCAACTTCTGAACCGGGAAATGGAGGGCTGGGAAAAGGCGGCTCTGGAAGATCACCTAGTACACAGAAACAATCAAAGAATGGAAATGTATCCCACTTGTCTTTATAAATATCAATCATACATTGAATTAATTCTCATGAATACAGTCATCATCTTACCATTGAGGAGATCATTTAATCCCTCATGGCCTGCAGATTTATATATCATGTGAATGCGGACATCTCCCTGAAAGGCACAAAAAGCAGACTTTCATCAGATCACAGCCAAAGGTCTGATATGCAGACAGGGATCACGTAGTCCACTGAATCATCAGGCATAAAACACCGTTGCTTTTAATACAATCCACCTATTTCTGTACATTTGCATATTTGTCTTCATTATCTTTGCTTACCTGATTATGTTTATCTACTTTTAGGCCTACCTTTTAATTATCGAGGCTGTGATTTGAATGCTCTGCACGCCTGCATCAACGCCCTACCCTGTGAGACAGTACTGAGGGCAGTGACGCCCGCAGGCCGAGGCCACCGCGTCATGTTTACGCTCATGCAGCGACTGTACCTCAGTGAAAAGGCTCTGGTTTGGTTCGGATCAAGTTCGTAAAGGAGGATTGGGCTGAAATGACACCGTTTTCGATCTAAACACGACCAAACCGCTGGGAATATAAGGTGCTGTAGTCTGTGTTTGGTTAAACTGGCGTGTTTGAGCTTCAGTGAGGGACTGAGAAGGAAAAGGCAACAGGTTGTTGTAACGCTAACTTGTTAGCCCTCCGCTAGCTATTTGGCTAATTAAACGAAGTAACGTTGGCGTTAAATGCGCCGTCTATTTGTACACGTGTTCGTGTTCACTATTTCAGCTTTTGACGGCAGATTTTTAGGGACAACATTGTTGATATATGTAGATATTAATCTTGTTTTAGGTGTTTACAGTATGCTAACAGTCAACGGGCTAAAGAGCTAACGTTACTATAATCTAGCTAAGCTAAAGTTAGCTGGTGAAACTACCCAGACCCACAATCTGCTGTATGTAATAATAACTTCATAAGTATTTGTTATTACTCCGTTATGGTGTAACGTTAATCACAAAATATGAAAACATGTTTGTTATTATCACGTCACGGTCTAAGTCACTGTATTACCAGAGAGTTTTATTGGGAGGATGCGGTCATCTTCTCTAGTTTAGTCACTCAATTATTATCACGATGACTGCATAAAAGTAGTGCCTAAAAGTACAAATAATAATAATAATAAAATAAGCATGAGTGGGATGTTAAATAAACAACACATATTACAACTGGACAAACAATACGTTTGGAAACAAAGATCCTCAGACAGGAAGCTCCAGCTTTGAACCAGGAATGATGAGCCTGCTTTGCCTGAAGCTTCACTTTAGTTTGAATGGAACCAACAATTCATCAGAAGATCTAATGGTCAATCCATGAAATGATTAGAACCCAATCAGCAAATGTTACATCAACTCCATGACTGACTGGTTTCCACTGAAGAGAAGCCAGGACAGGATTGTGATCTTTTCTCTTTGAATGAGTTTGAACCCAAACCACTGCATTTTGTATTAACTGAAGGTATGAGATAGTCTGAGTTTGTCAAAATACAAATATCTAAACATGATTGTATTAAAAGGACAGAGTAGTTTCTCAATATACAGTATGCACACACACACACAGACCACAAGCATCTAAATCAAATGCTCATTGTTTAGCTGTACAGTCAGCTGCATATAATGCACTGCAGTGTAGACACTCTTGTGCTGCAACCTCAGCTCCGAAGTCATTCACTGTTTTTTGCTAATGAAATGAGCGCATTGTTTCTCAGGGACAGCAGATATTGGGTCAACTACGCTGCGGTGAAAAGAAATGGGGGGGGGGGGGGGGTCAGTCCATGGCACAGTTAGCTTGATTTAATAGTAATGGGGCCAACTTGTATAACCATGTCTTCTGTGTACAGAAAACATATTTTCTACAGTCACATTTAGGCATGGGACGAGATCAAAATGTCAAATGCTCTATTTTTCACTTCTCCATCATGATAGTGAGCTAAGCAGCTTTTTTTTAAGTAATTCATGGTGATATTTACAATTATCCCAATTATGAAAATTCACCACAATTAACTTATTGTTAGTGTTTTTATCACAATCTGTGATAAAATATTATATAGTGCCATCCCTGGTCACACATGGCTTTCCCCTGTACTGACCAGCCACTTCCTTTCGTCTGACTTCTTCTCTTTATCCTCATGGCCTTAGTACCTGTCAGCACCACCATGTCGTGCCGGGACATCCACGCCACCAACGCCTTTGCCTTCATCGTTGCCTTCGTGTCTGTGGGAGGGATTGGTGTGGCAACCTTAATCCCACAGTGGCGAGTAACGAGGCTCATCACCTTCAATCGCAATGCCAAGAATATCAGCGTGTATGATGGGCTGTGGGCTAAATGTGTGAAACAGGACGGCTATTCAGGATGTTACTACTACGATTCAGAGGTATTACTTTGAGAAACTTGCTCTCCTCTGCTATGCTTTTTTCTTTTCTGTTCTAAATGGTCCTAACAGAAATCCCATCTTTGCTTGTTTCCAGTGGTACTCTAAAGTGGACCAGCTGGATCTGCGACTTCTGCAGTTCTGTCTGCCTACAAGCCTGCTGTTCGCCTCTCTGGCCTTGCTGCTGTGTATGGCAGGGATGTGTAAGACCTGCTGCTGCTCAGACAAGCCTGAACCGGACATTAAGACCATCAGGTTTCTGGTCAACAATGCAGGCTGTCACCTGGTGGGGGGGATGTTCTTGTTCCTAGGCGGAGCTATCGCAATCGCTCCCTCAGTGTGGTTCCTGTTCCGCACCAAGGAAATGAACTTAAGATATGACAACATTTTCTCCGATGGCTTTGCTGTGTATGTATCTATAGGCTGCTCTGGAGGACTAATGCTGGCCGCCCTGCTGATCTTCATGTGGTACTGTATGTGTAAGAAGTTGCCTTCACCCTTCTGGTTGCCTCTGCCCTCCATGCCTACCTCTCTGTCCGCCCAGCCTCTCACTGCCAACGGATATCCTCCATCCCCAGTGTATGGCCCTCAGCCCTTCCCACCACAGACCTACCCTCCCACAGTGATCGAAGCCCAGCCGTATGTGACCCCCCAGGGCTACGTGCAAAGTGTGGTTGCTCCTGTTCCACCACAGGTGTACATGTCTCAAATATCTGCTCCAGATGGGTACGGTTCAGAGGTGGGAGGGACCCAGGCCTACAGCTACGCCCCGTCTCAGAGCTACGCCCCATCTCAGAGCTACGCCCCATCTCAGGGCTACACCTCCAGCTACGCAGGCCACCGCTATTCCTCCCGCTCACGAATGTCGGCCATAGAGATCGACATTCCTGTGCTGACACAGGGGCAATAAGAAAAGAGAGGCTGATAACCTCCACGAAGTTCACCACTGATGAAACTAATAAGAGTATTATAGATGCGGTTATGAAGGATGACTCTGGTGCACCACTGTATTCAGCTTTGGGCTGTAGAAAGGGAAGAAAGTAAACATACTTCCTGCCAAAACACTGAAAGACACCTCAAGTAACGAGCCTTTTTCACCATTTCACCAGCCGAGAAGGACCACATACAATAAATAGCTCATAACTTGCTGAAGTGGTCAATGGACCAACATATTAGCTACAAGCAAATAGTTAGTAGCATTTAGTACGTGGCTGAATATTAATTCCCACTCTTGAGTTTAGATTAAAAAAACCCCGGTGATGGCTGCCAAAAAGCTAGTGACAGCTGGTCAGTAAAGTAATGTTTTTCTGTTACATGTCTTTGTTTTGGACACCTGTGTAAAGTTATGTATGAACGTCTCCTGTTATCACTACTGTACTTCTAATTCTGTGGTTCTGAATGGACGACCACTAAGTGACTCACCTCTTAATATCTTTTGTTTGTTGTGAACATGAATTATTTGTCATTTTGCAGCTTATGTTTTTAAATGCACTAATTATGTGAACGCTGTGCCAGTTTACATTGCCTTTGTTCACTCACTTTGTTATAGCCTATAGTCTTTTCTAACAGAATTCTTAATCACTGATTGTAATATATATTTCTGAATTGTTAACGTCTACAGCAGCAAGACATTTGGTAGCTGTGTTAACTTAATGTACAGATGCAGATTTTGATCAGTGTGTGTAACTACAGTTTAATTATGGACTGTAATATTTTCAAAAACACTAACAGGAATGAGAGTGCTGCTCATCTGCATCCAACATGTCCGCTGATGTTTAAAACTTTTGCCAACTTAGCTGGAAATGAAACGTTGTTCAGTGGTGGTTGTACATGTGGTTAAGCCAATTTTACCGTTTAAGCTTTGCGTTTTGCATTATGAGCACTGAACAACATTTCTTCACAGTCTAATGCCTTCTTATTCAACAATGTTGAGATCAAATGTTTTTTCTACACTGTCATCTTTCGTTATTTTTATTAAAATAAATTACAATGCATGCGCATGCTTGTTTATTTGCTGGGGTAACAATAATGTAAATGTAAATAAACACATTGCACAGCACACAGTGATGTTTATCCCATCCTTGTATTAGGAGCAGCAGGCAGCTATTATACAGTATCGGTTCAGTTCCTTGCTCAAGGGCACCCCAGACATGCCCAGGAGGCGAACTGGCACCTCTCCAGTTACCAGTCCACACTCCGTACTTGTTCAATGCGGAGACTTGTACCAGCAACAATCCGATTCCTAAGTGAGTCCCCACGGACTGAGCTGCTACCACCGAAAAACTAAATATAGACACACAATCCATCTCCTTTATACTGGAAGAATTCATGTTATTTGTTGGTCCTCACTCCTCTGGCAGAAGACTCGGGGGTGTTAATAAGCAACATTTCAGCCAGAAATATGGAGTCAGCTGTTGTCTCCACGTTAACATTGATACATTGTTTGTCAAAAATCAATGGCTCCAGTTTCCCAGAAATGTATCTCCATAAAATATTATACTTCCTTCTGTAATCTCTTCATGACTTGATTAATTAAGGGATATAAACGTTCTTCACACATCAGTCTGGACCAGTGATGCCAAAGTTTACGACTAACACCTGCAACATCCACATCTCCAGCAGCTGAACTGACAACGTCGCCATATTTTCACCCAAACCAAGACTAAGTTATCAAATGTAGAGCAAGATATGCAGACAGACTTACTAATGAGTACTTTATCATCAATTCCTTCATAAAATGACAATTCAAGTTCATTTTACACTGGTTTCTATTAGGCAGCCTTGCGTACATATAACAAAAAGATTGTTTTGCCTCGCTAACAACCCAAAACTAATAATTGGCAAAAGACATTGTTTGAGAAGCTAGAACCAGATAGTGGAGTTGATAAATGGCTTAAATGATTAATTGGTTACCAATATTGTGTTGCTTGACTAATCATTTCTGCACTCTTAAATGTGGCAATGCAACAAAAATACTGCTTCACTGTTTGGCTTTGGAAAAAGATCATTATTATTAATAATAATAATTATTATTATTTTATTCTCTGAGGCTGTTGTGTGCACTTTTAAAGAAACTTTGAAAATACAAACTTATTGACAGTTGCCCTGAACTTTGATCTGCTCTGTGGGTAAATATTGAAGTTATCACACCGGCGGCTCCAGAGAGAAACCAGAGCCAATTAAGAACCATGAGAGTCTTAAATTAAAATGAGCCTTTTAGCGCTCCAGTGTTTAGTCTTATCTTTGATGTAGTCCAAGTGGAACGGACGTCTGAATTAACAGCCACCAGTCTAAACTGCAGCAGCCATAATTGAAGCCGACTCCTGCTTTGATGTTTCATACTGAATGAGAATTTAGTGGCTGATGATTAATGAGAAATATGACGTGTGTTATTTGTAGCACATATAGGAGTTAATCCTGTATTAACAATTAAAAACCACCGTCGGACCATCGTCTTTGTCCCCCATCACTCCCATCATAAAAGGAATACAGCCATTGCATATAGAGTCGACGGGGAGTGTGAAGTGATGGAGATTAAGGGTCCAAACACAGATGGCTTTCATATGTCTGCTACAAAGAGACGGGGGCGGAGCCTGGGTTGCCAGGGGAGATGGTACCTCAGACACAGACTCCTGGCTCATGAATATAAAGCAGGGAGGGGTAACATGCTTTTCATTTCTGCTCTCTGTCTGCATGTGTGAATGAACTGGTCCAGGTTTAGGAACATGAAGTTGGCTTGAGGCCACAGGGAGACCCCCCCCCCCCCCCCTCCTTTTTTTTAATCCCATCAGATCTCACTCACACAGAGCTTCATTCCCATCTTCAGCTAGTATAAAAAATTCTCCCCTTGGCAGCTAATACAAACACCCCCCCCCCTACCCCCACCCTCCAACCTGCCACAACCCCCATCAACACACCCTCAACTCCCCACCCCCTCCTACTCAGTTATCCTGCCAGTTTGCAGGATGATCATTAAAAAAAAATTTTTTTAAACAAAAGTCACAAATAATCACTTTTGAGAAGTCTGGAATCATTTCTAAAAAGTAATAAAGTAATAAAGAACACTGTGCCGGGTAACAAACAAAGAGAGGGGAGTTAAAGGTTGAGGGGGGAGCTGATATTAAAACAACCTGCAGTGGCTTTGAAATGCAGTGTTCTAAACAGTTATTTATGGACAAATAGAAAGGAATGGAGTTGGAGATTTAAAGTGATCTAGAGGTATTATGTTTTGTTTTTGCTTTTATTATTATTTTGTGTTGGATATATAGCTCATATTCACACAGATATAGGAGCTATATGTAAATTGAAATTATATGTAAATGATAATGATAAGGGGCAGGACATAATAAGCATAGCTTCCTCCTCGAAGTTGAAAGATTTCATTGATTTATTTTTGTTGTTGGATTTTTCATGATTGTATGATGTATTTCATGTTGTGTAATTATTGTACTTTGTATTAAAGGATTTTAATTACTGTGGTGAATATTATATCTAATTTACATTTACATTTACATTTAGGTCATTTAGCAGACGCTTTTGTCCAAAGCGACTTACAATAAGTACATTTGTCAAAAGAAGGAAACAAAGAAACCACGACGTATCATTGCCGATAAAGTAAGAGCTAAAAATAGAACAAGTGTTAGGTCCTCATCTGAGTAAAGTAGTACTTCAAGAGCAACAGTGCTAAGATCAGAGTGCTATAGGTAAGTTTTTTTTTTTTTTTTTTTTTTTTGTTTGTTTGTTTTTTGTTTTTTTTTGGGGGGGGGGGTGTCGAGGGAGGGTGCTAGTGTGGGAGGGTGCTAATATGTCAAAAATTCACTTAATCCAATGCACATACTAAACAAGTGACACTCCCAGAGAGCCTTGGCCATAATTTGTGTGAGTCATTTATTATTTGTAATAAATGACTCATGTCATAGCCCAGTCATAGTTCAAATATGCTGCACAACAACAAAACACAGCACTATGCTCTGTCTCAGTCCTCACTGAGTGAAGAGTCAGAGTGTTGGGATGCAGCCGAGGGGCCCTGAGGTGCAGGTGAGGCTAGAAAGGTGTCCAAACATATGCTGTTTTCTGCACTCAGCCTCGGACACCTGGGGACGTCACGTTCTCAGCTTGCAAACTTTTATTTTGGTGCTCTGTTTTGCTCACAAGTCTTCCTATTAACAGTCCAATGCACATACTAAACAAGTGACACTCTCAGAGAGCCTAGGCCAAAATTTGTGAGTAATTTATTATTTGTTTGATAAATGACTCATGTCATAGCCCAGTCATAGTTCAAATATGCTGCACAACAACAAAACACAGCACTATGCTCCGTCTCAGTCCTCACTGAGTGAAGAGTCAGAGTGTTGGGATGCAGCCGAGGGGCCCTGAGGTGCAGGTGAGGCTAGAGTTTTGCTCACAAGTCTTCCTGTTAACAGCCCCATTTGCATAACACAATAATAGAGTTTAGAACCAGGTCAGATGCATAAGGTGACATGAGCAGCTTGTTCACACACACTTAGCTAATGTCCCGCATAACTTTTCCCTGACTTGGCGGAAGAAGGGCAGATGGATTCACCATATGGCCGACAGGGGCCATGCCGACTATCTATCTCAACACGGGCCGCCTGGCCGGGTTGTTCTCTTTTTTCTATCAATCCCAACTAGATCATAACAGCCAGAATAAGTGGTGCATAATGGGGCACAAAGCCTGTGCATTTAATATGCATGCTTCAGGTTATAACAAGAACACTAAGCAAATAACCTTTTAAAAAGAGAAAGGCCATTAAAATCAACTTAACAGCGCATTATTTCTGTGTGTGTGTGTGTGTGTGTGTGTGTGTGTGTACATGAGGAGCACTATTTGCAGTAAACGTGACATAAATGAGAGGATGACTTGCAGACAAGCAGCCAGACAAGCAGACCCATACTGAGAGTGAGTTAGAGACAGAGATACACCGAGAGTCCAGGGATGCCAAGGAGAGAGAGAGACCGTTACGGTGGACTCTCGCCCGCAGGGAGCTCACATCCGGAGCTGCTGACAAACTGACAGCCATGGCTGGAGGGCAGCGCTGTCCTGAGTGTTGTCATGCAGACAGGATTCCCCAACCTAAAACGCCAAAACCAAAGCTACATGCCAAATATTTTCCAAAAACACCTCAGTACTGTTTTGTGTAATTAACAATATCTAAGTAGCAAAGATTCTTTGAGCCCCGTTGAGATCTGACATATTACAACTTAATGGGGAACCTGATCGTTACGTCTCCAACTACCTTATCTAATGTACAGTTGTGGAGCAAACGTAATACCACAATGTAAAAATACTCAACAAGTTAAAGTCCCAATCAGTAAAAGTATACAGCAACATGTACAAAATGTGATGTCAAACTATCAAATAGGCAGGAAAATGGCTACAATTCAAACAGTACTTTATAAGTATCCTAGTAATAATGAAGCATTAATGTGTAAGTAGCATTGTAGCTGATCATGGTGGAACTGAGTTAGTAGGTAGTTTCATCTATAATAATCATATTTAATGAGATTATGATATGTTTTGTATGTAAAATCTGAAGCTGCAAAGAAACCAAAGCCATCGGATAAATATAAATTGTTGTGGAGGATGATGTGTGTTGTGGAGGAGCAACATTTGACTTCTAGCATGAAATGCTCTTCAATTTGGTGCAATTAATTTGAAATTTTGCACATAAATTCCACCTGAAGTCACATCTTTTTTTCACTTTCTATATGGGCTATCATGCATATATGTTGTGCAGTATTTATTTTTTTAAATGCAGCAGTGTTTTATATGCAATTTACGTCACTGGGCCTATGTAAATGGCCGACGAGACTGTATCTCTGAAGACGAGTGCTGCAGCAGTATTCTGAGTTAAGATCTCTCTCTCTCTCGTCGCTTGAATAATTCAGTCTCTCCAGAAAACGCTGTAGAGGACTGATGGAGGCAGAGAGGAGACGGAGAAGAGGCCAGAAGAGGAGGGAGTCAAAGAAGGAGGGACACACACACACACACACACACACACACACACACACACACCCTGACCCCTCTTATCTTGTCTCCTTTAGTCCCTTACTGATTAACACCAGACACACGCTTCTTCTGGATGTTTTAATTAGAGCAGAATGGTCACACACACACACACACACACACACACACACACACACACACACACACACACACACACACACACACACACACAGTATCAGCAGCTTGTTCTTTCCTCCTCATGCTCAAGGCATCTTTAGACAATCTCAGATCTGTCCTTTCATTCCGACCATAATGCCTGTAATTGTTATGATCTAATATGCTGTAAGATTTGTAACCCAGCGAATCTCTCTGTCCTGGGACTTGCTGGTCACTCTCACAGCTCATTCAAACAAGTGGCAACGACTGGCGTGTGATCTGCACCTGATTCATTTTTTGTCTCAACATCCTCTCAGGACTAACTGACCCGTATGAATCCTGTAAGGAACACCATTCTCTCCACTTATCATGTGCTGCACGCACAGTCGTCCAGTTGCATGCAAATTTCCAGCCAGGGGTACATGTACCCAGGAGGTACGCTGAAAGATTGTGGAGTAGCCCAGCTGATTGAAAAAGTAGCAATAAAGATTTGAAGTTATAGGCACACATTTGTATTTAGTAGAAAAACAAATACACACTTTAGACAGTCAAAGCACAGAAGCAAACTCAAAACCTCCTCAAAGACCAGCCTAGCCAAGTCCAGAAATGTACAATTTAATTTCACCTTTTATTAAGTGAGACAGTATGGAGGTAGACAGGAAACAAGGGAAGGGGAAGACGGTTCTCAGCTGTGTGAGAGCCGTTGCTACGCCGTTGTTAAGGCCATCAAGACGTTCAAGGATAACAAACCATCACTAGCTCCTACAAAGAACATACATTTCCATGCAAGGTACTTACACTGCTTTTGCCCTGTCCTCCAGGCTCAATCATGTAGGTGTGATTACCATCGAAAAACATCCCACTGAAAGAGAGAGAGAGGGGGAGGGAGGGAGGGAGGGAGGGAGAGAGGACAGCACATCATCAACACCAGTTACTGTTGTTTTATTCATCTAGAAATGGAATAATGCATCTGAATTCAACTCCTCCTCAGCCATTAGTGTGATAGTCTGGTCATTTCAGTGCTTGCCCGGGGAGTTTATTGTGTTATCATCGTTCGTCAGAACAATTACTGTAATGCACTCCTGCAAGGTGCGGTTTTGGACACAAGCCTCTGCTGTCCTGCTCTATTTGGCGAATGTACGAAGGGGTGGAGGGTGTCATGAAACTAAAGGCTGTCCAGTCATCTCAGATATTACCCCCCCCCCCACCACACACACACACACACACACACACACACACACACACCCATCATCCTTTAACACACACACACACGCACACACACACACTGAACATACACACACACAAACACTGAACACACACACACACACACACACACACACACACACACACACACTGAACACACAAACACTGAACACACACACACACATTATATTTCTGGAAGAATAACTAAGAGTTTGAACTGGTTGACCGATGACTAAGACACCTTTGGTTCATTAAAGCAGAAGATCTGTGAAAATCATGGTGATCAATTTGACCAAGCCATCATTTTTAAAAGTCACAGATCAATGTCTCTGTTAGCAGGTAGGTGAAGGTCTTCTGGTCGCTGTCCACCTGCGTGTACGCATGTGCAGAATAATGGACGTCATCCATTAATTTACTTTATCTGGAGCTTTTAGGAGATTGCTTGGGTCAAACTGTAAAGTCATGAGGGTGAACACTGTCTGTCCTCCAACGGCCTTTGTTTCTACCTCTCTTCAACACACACTTTGTCCAGGTCCAACATTGCACTTACAGCAGATTACGCACACAGCGCACAGAGGAAAGTGCGTATTACTTGTCAACCTTTTGATCTCTTTGTGTTTAATTTTCCCTGTTTTGTTTTATGTCATTTCAATATATTTTGTCATTGTGACATGAAAATCTATTTTCTCAAACGGCTTCAACATGAACGCAAAATTAATTTATTTCTGCAAAGTTAGAACAATGCTGTTTATTTCAAATGAGAAATGTGTCTTTGTGAGTCTTTCATATTGGTAGAAAGTGGGCGGGACTAGGTTGGGAAAAATGTCACATACTTCTGGAGCTGATGACATTGTAAATCAAATTTGATCAAACCATACCCTTCTAGCTTATTTAGTCATGACATTTAAGTTAAGACTAGAGAAATCCTGGAAGCAGCTATAATCAATATTTTTACAATATTGTATGAAAAGAGGGATGGTTTTGGTGTTGAACCTGCAGAGAATTATCACCTGAATCTGCAGCTCCCTTTCAGTTTCAGCTCAAGTCCGTCCACAACTTTTCCCTTTTGGTTCAATCAGACGCTTTAAAGCAACGCTACATCATATTTGTGGAGTAAGCCTGAAACAAAACTGATCTGATTTTAACTGGCTCAACATTTGAACGTTCGTGGGATATATGATGTAATGTTCAGGCTGATAATTGTCTATCTACTATCTATGAGGTTTACATTTCAGTCACAAATGTAGAACATGGAGGATGATCAGGAACCTGAGTCAATGGTTAACTGTCTGCTGAGAGCCCTATTCTGCTGTACACTATTATCATATTGTATTGCAGTTTCTATGTGTGTGTGAGAGAGAGAGAGAGAGAGAGAGAGAGAGAGACAGAGAGACAGAGAGACAGAGATAGAGAGAGAGAGAGAGAGAGAGAGACAGAGAGACAGAGAGACAGAGATAGAGAGAGAGAGAGAGAGAGAGAGAGAGAGAGAGAGACAGAGACAGAGAAAGAGGAGAGAGAGAGACACAGGATGTATATTATGGTAAATACCTGACTCAGCATATGGGAACTACTCGGCCTCTAATGTCTAACCCCTCGACACCACTGTGCTCTACCTTCCCTCCCTATCTCTCTCTCACTGATGTACACTCTAAATTAGTGTGTGGAGGGCAAACTATGGGTGTGTCTCTCTCTCCTTTCTAAAGTCAGCTTATGTCTTTATTTTTTCCCCAAAGCAAATCACGAGCAAACCTGAGATTTCAATCAAATAAATCCTACATCTAGTAATAATACGCTACAACACTTAATAGTACTGCAACAAATAATAACAAATACAGACATGACCGCAGTATTACACCATGCAGGTATGCTAAAGTACATTTGGACTTAAGAGAAGTCACACAGCTAAATTTAGCCACACTAGAAATAACAGAAGCTTTAAAGGAAACCCTTTTAGTCTCGTCTGTCACATTGAGACGGCAACCTTCGGCTCTGAAAAGTGACTCCGATACAGAAGTGCCTTAAACGTGCATTCTTTCTAATGGCCAGCAGGGGGCGACTCCTCTGTTGCAAAAATGTAGTTCAATTGTATAGAAGTTTATGAGAGATCGACGCTACTTCTCACCTGATTTAGTCCCTCTGGTAATAATGTAAACATGGTTTATGGAGTGAAATAAGTAGATGGTGAAGCAGGGCATGCGCCTGACATCGTTACCACAACGTTGGTCTGGAGTTTGGGTTTTCCTCTTTGAACTTTAACCCATTCAGTGTGTTTTCAGTTCATGACAGTTAATTGTAACATTTTGTTGCCTAAAAACCTGTTAGTCAGAGTTTGGTTGTACTGAGCTCCGCCATCTCGACCTCTTCTGGTTGCAAAAAGCAATAGGTGTTTACGTCCACCTATTATATACAGTCTATGGGCACATGACATCCTATTCTGTCCCAATATCTAAGACTGCACTGCATGTGCAACACATTCAACTTGTTTGGGTTCATTAACTCATGCCCTACTTTTCAAGTCACCACAATCACATGAAATATGCAAACGATATTAAAAGCCAGAGTTTAGTTTATTCAGCAAGTATCAATCTGATTTCACCCACTTGTCTTAATTAGATGAATGTATTTATCTGCACTGATTATACGGTTTATTGGACAAGCTTTGATGTGGCGTAATGGATCGTGAATGATCAATAACATTTTCAGATTGAAAGGGACATGTTCACTGTCAACAATGTACCTATGTGCATGTTTTGCAGTTAACCAAAAACAGACTATTACGAAGCTGCTTGTTTATAGCGATAGTGCTATTAAATCTATATTCTTTATCTTTTTTTGCAATTACTTTTTAAAATAATAAATAAAGAAAAGAAGTGTGTTTAATGTCTGAGGTTTGGCCCAAGCAGGGTGGGTTTTTCATCCTATGCTTCATCCCAAAGTTTTGGGAAAACGCTGTTTATTTTAGTAAATATGTAGAAGAGACTGTAAAAAACTGTAATACATGCACATGTCTTATACCTGATTATTCATTCAGGTGTCAATGCAAGTCATGTATTATTCACACACAATGACATTCAGTACCACAGAATACGTGTATGTTTCTCTTTTCTTCATATATACAGTACACACACACACACACACACACACACACACACACGGACAGAATAACACATGTACAACATGCTTTCTTCCCAATAGGCCTGGTCTCTGACCCGCCTCTTTGCTTTAGAGCACAAACTCTAAAAATACCAACGCTAGGGAGAGAGGAGAAGACGTCTGAGCATCAGCTGTCTGTGTGAATGATAACCTGTGTAACGATGGTGCAGAGAGACACAGCGGGGCTGGCTAAAGCTAATTACATTAACCTACTGAATAAATGGGAGCATGGCCGAGGACCGGGACACACAGAGGCAGCAATATTGGGAAAACACACATAGTCACATATTATTTGTACTTACTGCAATCCGTGACAGGTTGAGACAGCGACAAAGGAGTGAGGAATGTCTCTGACCTTCCCCTGGTAATAGCAGTGCTCTCCTCCCTTTGAGCAAAACACAAAACAAGATCAAGATTAAAATCATACACATGGTCCTCCTGAAACGTCTCCTATACGCTCAAACAGAGAGCGAACAAGCTGCTTTCATCACCACTTCCATCAGGAAATGAGTCAATCACACAGAATTAATTTGCTAACAAGCACAAGTATGATCTGATGGAGACAAGCTTTGGTGTGTGTGTGTGTGTGAGTGTGTGAGTGTGTGTGTTAACTGCTCTGTGACTTCTCTGTCCTCCAACTTCTACCCTCATTAGGAAGCAACAGCATCGGCGGCGTGTGAGAGTGTTTCCATCTCTGTCACGCCGTCAGCCGCTCATGCTCAGTCCTCTCTCGCCGTCTGTCTGCCTATATGTGTGTGCGTTTCTTGCCCTCTCAGCCGGCGTTAACACATATTTATTTTCTATGGACGTGTATGTGGTCTAAGTGTCTAAGTGCTCTGCAGGCCGTCTCTTCCTGGTCCATTTCTCGCTGCCTAACAGCCATTAGGCAGGAAGCCGGTCTCCCCGAGGAAACGTAGCTTTTATCTGAGGATCAATTTCTGCTCTACAGTCTGGTGCTGCACACAGCGACGCACCGCTACGTCCACTTCTACCTCCCGCTCTCTCTGTGGACTTATCCAAATCCACGGTCTTATGGGTCTGTGTGGGGATGCATGTGAGCGTTTGTTGTGGTTGTTAAACTATAACCAAAAGTATGTGATAACCTGAGCTGCATTTTACCTAAGATCTTGGAAAGGAAAATGCTCCCATCCAGCCCCAAGACCATTTGTGATGTTGTGCAACGAGGCCTGGTTTGGAGTCGGTATATAAATTTATCGCAAAACTGTTGGACGGGTATGAGGTCAAAGCCCTGTGCAGACCAGACAAATACTTCCACTGTCAGGACAAAAAACACATTTTTTTATGGACTAGTTTTTTCATGTTGTCACGCTGAAATAGGAAAGGACCTTCGCCAAACGCTGGGCTTAAAGTTGGAAGCACACTGTGTCTAATATTATATGCTTTAGCATTAAATTTAGATTTTTCTTCTTTTTTTAAAGTAAGAAATATACTTTTTTTTTGCCAAGAGTTTGATGAGACTATGGCTTCAACTCATGTTTGTGTGTAAAATATGGAGCTGGAGTCAGCAGCTAGTTAAATGAGCTTAGCATAGAGACTGGAAATAAGTTGTTGTTTTCACCATTTTTATGTGGATTTAAAAGTGCAGCCCAAACCATGAAAACAGACCAAAGTTATGTGGACAGGTGTGACCACATAGCTTAGAGTGCTCCCATTTAGAGGGCTATTTAAGGTTAACAGATAGAGTTGGTGAATGTATCTTGTACATGTATGTAACTTTTTGTGAAATTGAATCAGTCATGCTGAGATTTTTGTTGTTGATTTTCTCTGCTGTCTCTCAGTTGCAATAATGTCACGCTTAGCTATTATGTCTCATTATTTCCACATCCAAGATGGCCAGAATCAACAGATAAGACTAAAGTCAACGGCAGTGTATTACTGACATTAATGACTGGAGAGGGAACATTGAATATACTGAGGGTTGAAACGTGAATGGGCTGAAACAAAAGAAGTTGTATAAACTTAGGTATAGTTAATAAGGTAGAGAGAGTGTGTGAGAGAGAGAGAGAGAGAGAGAGAGAGAGAGAGAGGATGGGTAAAGAGATGTGGAGCATGTGAGAGCTGAAGAGACAGTGAGGGCTATTTATAAGAGGCGCTGCTCTACTATCCCAGCGTCTCTCCTCCCCCCGTCGCCCTCAACCTTCTGCTCCACTTCTCATCAAAGCCACAAACACCCCAAACACAGCGCTGTGGGTACACCCTCAAAAGAGTGTGTGTGTGTGTGTGTGTGTGTGATCTGTGATCTCCTTACACTCACAGATCAGTTATAAATCATCTTATCTGGACAACACAATGCCCAGTGAAAAGGTCGAGGTCAGACGTGAATAAGTAGGACACTCTGAATGTCACACAAAGTTTGACAATTAAAGAGAAGAAAAAGGGAACTACAGGGAAATGTATCGTATATCATGAGACATGAGGAGTTTATTTGTGCTTGACATACTATTTATAGGAGGTGCTGACGTACTCCATCAATACTTTAACATCTCAGGGTATATCAGGCCATTGTGAGCAGTGCTGAAGTTTAAGGAACAGGACTGCTGATGGAAGTTTCCATATTAAGGTCAACAGACTCGATCTAGAACCAAACACTTAAGGTACTCTACAAAAAAAACAGTGAGATGAGGTACAAACAGCAGCTTGTCATATTAACCTAACTGAACAGCAGCCATTAATAAAGAGGCAAAGTGCCTCATGTTCTGTCCACTTTTTTGTTTTAAGGAAAGCATGACAGACAACAGAATTCAGAGAAGAGAACATCTGGATATCAAGGTAGGTTGCTTTATTATATGCTACATAATTATAAGCGAATATATCACACAATATGTGGTGTAATAATTTGGATAATTCTTTGTAAATGATCTAACATCTCACTAATCTGCTACTTAGCGGAATAAATCCTGACCATTATAATCCTCCCCCACTTATGTGATATAACATGACGTCTCAGTAGGTGTCCTGTAACTGAAGTCCAGATTTTAGAGGATTATCACGGCAATTTAAATTCCATGTGAGTTGAAAGTTTAGGCCACTTTGGTCCTCTGAGTCTAAGCTGAACAAAGACGGGGTGGCTGCTGGGGCTGTGATTGCTCTGTGTGCCTGCAAAGTAACACATTGATTAACCAATAAAAGGATCAGGGGGGAGAAGAACCTGGGTCTGCAGGATATTGCAGCTTTACAACTCACAGCTGAGAGGAAATCTCCAGTGGAGCCTATTGAGCCACTCTGCTGTGTCTTGTAGTCCAGTGAACTATGCCTGTAACCTGGTAAGCAGGACTGTGCTACGTCACAGACCCGGTCATTACATGTGGTCACTATACAGATATGCTATCTTCAATCATATGAAGGTTTTTTTTACCGTTGCAACTGCAAATAGTCTAATAATGAAAGTTTGAGTGAGCATGAGGAGAGATGATTTGCAGAATCTTACGTTGGTGACGACAGTCTTCCCCTTTTCTGACAAATGCCTCTCCACGTACCCCGAAGACAGCAGATCACTGGGAACAGAGAGAAACGGGGAAAAGAAGAGAATTAACTTACAAAATGTGTCATTCAGAAATGCAGGCACGCTTGTGTTTTACAGGAAGATTGTATTCCGTGTTGGCAGCACAGAGCTTCAGAGCATCAGCTTGGCTAATTATGACCAGCGTACGGGGACAAGGCTATTTCCAGCACACAAATTCACACAAACACAATTACATAAATCCAGCCTTCTAGCAAATGCTGGTGTTGTGTGTGCGTTTGTGTGTATCCGAGGAATAAAGGACAAGTGAAGGTCGGTAAGAAGTAAAAGAAGTGACACAGGCAGAATGGGAAGGAGGCAGGAAATAAATTGAGAGAGCGAGAAAGAGAGGCATAAATAAAAGGAAATCAGTCTGTGTGTGCTTTCTCAGCAGAGCTGGACCCAGGAATCCCAATGGAGATACACACTGCAGGCCCAATCTGAGACAGAGATGTATGAGCTATAGGAGCCACACACACACACACACACACACACACACACACACACACACACACACACACACACACACACACACACACACACACACACACACACACACACACACACACACACACACACAAATGTAGCAGATGCAGTCGATTTTATGTTTTAGCTTCTTATCTCCCAATTAGGTGACCTTAACATGGACACAGATTCACATGAACATAAACGCGAAGCAAGCTTTATTTCTTCATATTTACTTTCAGAGATCGCTGCCAGACCAACACTAATCTGAGGCTTGTACACACACACACACACACACACACAAAGCAAATACTAAGAACAAATAACGCTGACCTTGCACCAGAAGGTAGCGGTGCCAAAATCAAACAGCACAATCAGCATAATAAACTAATTTTGATCAGATTTGCTGAATTAGGGGTCTCGAAAAACGTTCCAAAAAAACCTTGATCGCTGGAAAGACTGCTGTTTCATCAGTCAGTGCAAGAGCTGACATAAAAGTGATCAACTGAAACAGTAAGCTGTATCTGAACTGGCCGATCACAGAGCCATCAATCAACTCCAACTTCCTGTGTGATGTGTGAGGAGTTACCTTTCTCACCAGATAAACCAGTATCACATAAGCAGTTTGAGTGTAAGTGACTGAGGGGAAGTATGGGTGAAAGTGTGTCACTGCAATTATCAAGATATATAAAAAAATCAATAGAATTGGTGAAACACATTACCTTATCACATATTTTACAGATAAAAACTGCATTTACTGAAAAGAATGCATACAAATTAATAATACATTATTCAAAAGAAATTAAAATAATGTGTAAATAATGTCCGGTTCAAACTTTATCGTAACTAAGTCATTATTTTAAATCACCCTCTGTAAATATACTGGAAAATGAGTTGAGTTGATGGGATTCACTGGAAAAAAAGGCAAAAAGAAATTGTAAACAGAATTTAACAGAACTTTTAATCAAATTTTAATCAATTAGTTTATCCTCGTACAAATGTTTTTAAACATTAAATGCATAAAGATCCACTTCCTAAGTCTATTTTGTCGTGGATCAGCTAAAGGACTAACTGAGCATATTTTCAGGAAGTAAAAGTTTTCCAAAGATGAATTATATCGTATATTATTTAAAAGAAGCCCAGGACATCAGCACACACAGGAGGCTGCTTTCTAAGATGACTAATGGGCAGTTTGCTACGGCAATAAAAAAAAAGCATGCAGGGAAAGAGAAGAGAGAGTAAAATGGAAACAGGGAGAGATTGGCTGCCGGGGGGGGGGGGGGGGGGGGGGGGGGGAATAATGAGACAGCAAGTGAAATGAAAGAGCCAGCGAAAGATATAAGAGGGAGGCACAAGGTGTGAATACAGAGATCAGAGCCCTCACAGATATCCCATCATGCACCACCATGACGCTGAAAAACAGACAACCCCCCCTCCTACCATAGTACAAACTCCACACCACCCAACCTCAGATCACACATTTCACACATCACCTCAGACTTTTTCACAAAATTAAACATGACTCTCGAGACACGAGTAACATTTCATCTGCATTTGGCATCAAAAAAGGGTCGCTGTCAAAATCTTCACACGCGCCTCTGATGAAGATGCACAGTCGGTGTGTACACGAGTCCCCAGGTCACAGGCGTGCGCCGTTAGCCTTTGTTCTGCTGGGATGTGTGTTTAAGATGGTGAGCTTGTGATCGCTATTCCGGCACCACACTGAGCTCAGACGGGGAGGCGAGCGAAGAGCACACTGAGGCAGCACTGAGGCAGCGCCGCAGACACACGGCTTCTAACGCCGATAACAGGGTTCAGCTTTAATTGTTACGGGATTTAAATAATTTAGATCACAGACAAAGGCGCAAACTCAGCCTCGACCTCATCCCCCACTCTGATCCGTGCAGAGACCCCCCCCACACACACACACACACACACACACACACACACACACACACACACACACACACACACACACACACACACACACACACACACACACACACACACACACACACACACCTCTTCCTGTTAACATGCGTATGCACATACTGTGTATATAACTCTTTCAAATGGATCACTCTTGTGTGCTTTGCATTTGATCCACTCTCTCTGGACTTGAGTGCCTCAAACTTTCAACATAAATGGCGATGGAGGAGGCGGTTTGTAAAATGAAGCCGAGGACGTCATTAACAAAAAAAAAAAAAACAGAAAAAAGGGATGAAGGAAACCATATATAGGCGGCTCATGAATGTTATAAATAATCGCATCATTATGAGATCTTAAAGGAACAGATTTGTGGTGGTACAAGTGGTCATATCATGTCAGACATATTTGTGTGGTGTCTGGCACCTAAAGGTGTCTGGGCAGACCAGATGTGTGGCTGAATCTGATTAGAATGGAAGAGCACCCAAACCTCCTGCTCATTTTATGTCTCATTCTGTGTCTGTTATTCTCATTATCCCGGCTCATTGCTGTTTTTTCTCTTTTCTTTTTTTAAATAACCTGCTCATCCTCCACTGTACTGGAGGATATAGTTTTCTTGGCTCCGTTGCCGCGGCAACATCTGTTTGAGAGCTCAGGACCAGCTGTCAATCAGCCCTGGAGGAGGTTTGACTCCACTTTCAGCTTACAACATTTCATAGCCAACCTAGAACAGCAATTTACATGTAATCACATCTCACTCGCTTTCTCTACACCTCAGTAAGCCCGCCCACACACACACACACACACACACACACACACACACACACACACACACACACACACACACACACACACACACACACACACACACACACACACACACACACACACACACACACACCTAAGAGCACTGATGCTGCTTCCGCTGGGAAAATGTTGCTCTGAAAAGACTTATTCAACTCTATTAAATCTTGGGGAGGGAAGAACCGACTAAAGCAGTGGGAAGCAACGAGTGCACTGTGTCCGTCCTGCTGTCTGTATCATCAAACTTCACCCTTCTCTTTTAAAGCATTTTGTTGTGAGTTGCTCTGGGACACAGTGATCTGCTGTGGCAACCCAGTTTGATTTCCTGAAGGGAATCATGCACACAAACCGAGTTTCCCTGTGCCCTAAAATTCCTCTCACGCTCCGTGTCGCCGTGACACCGGGATGAAAAACAGCACAAAATGGACAGATTGGCAGGACTAATGTTCATGTGTGTGTGGTGTGTGTGTGTGTTTGTGTGTGTGAGGGACAGCAGATTGGCACTAGTGTTGGAGTAGCAACCTTTTCATTGCTTTCATGCAGTCCAATCGTGGCTTTCAAAGACTCTCCTTAATTCAGCCTCAACACACAAACATGAAGAAAATAAAATGAAGCAAATTTAAATGCGTCCGTTCATTCACTCACATCTGCATGCTTAGCACCATCGTCATCAAATGGACTTCTGCTGCATTTATAGATTTTTAACCCGGTAATAAAAGGGCACCGGCACACAAAGGACTGAACATGTGCTGCGTCAGGCGTCCGTAATGAGGAGGGGGAGTGCTGAGGAAAGAGTCTGGAGAAGTGCACAGGAAAGACAATATGTGGGAGCTTTCAAGATGACAAGGTGCAGAAGAGAAATAAGGAAGGAGAATGAAGGAGACAAAAAGAGATGGAGGTTTCTTTTTAGGGGGAAGCTGCAGCTGCTTTCACCTGCCCACCACCCCTTTCTCCAGCCTCACCCTCCCTCCCACTGAGGCCTCATTAAAGGTCTCCAGGCTATAATTCATTCACTTTCCCAGTCATTTATCAGACATGCAATTCCACTGGCACACTCACTGGGATCTCGCCTGTTATTGCACAGGAACAGTGACGCTCACAAACAAGAAATATCGATGTTAAAAGAACATAAGGAAGAATGAAGCAGAAAGCTTGTATCCCTACTCTCATCTTGGGTCCATTATGCAGTTGGGTCTATAGCATGCAACATACAAGCCAAACAGAGATGACTCCTGAATTATGCAGAGGCTGGGCACGAGAGAGAACATGCACGTCTGTATCTGTGACGACATGTGGATTGTTAGTGAACTCCATGTCATGTAAACAGGGTGAATCGAGACAGACTGGAGCCCACGTGGGACCAGGTAATCGGGACTTTGTCGGTGGGGAAATTTGCTCTCCATCTATCCGCCGACTCCATCAGACTTTGCATGGTGGTTAAATAGTTAATCTCTTGGTAGTAAACCATCATTTTGATTGATTTTTATTCAGCATAGCAAAAGGAAAGGGAGTAATCTATAAGAGACAATAGTCTTTAGAGAGGCATTAGTATCGTTTCCTGCTGAGAGAACAACAGTCTGTCCTTCTGTCCCCGTCTTCAGAGTCGGCTCCTGGATCTCTCTTTGTCTTCACTAATCCTCCACACTGAGTCGAGACGGCTTGACAGAAGGGGGGTTCAGAGGGGGAGGGAATCAAGGAATATAAGGAAATGGTGAGAGAGAACGATGGAGCATAAAAAGCGGTGGCCTTTAATTCAACGCTGAATCTTTCAAAAGCACAAACCCTCCAAATCGTTAAGGATGCCGATGTCCACCCCTGAAATATCTCATATTGGAATTTTGTATGGATATGAATTGTGCCCGGATGGTGAATCCTAATAACGTTGGTGATCTCCTGACTTTTCCCTCTACCGCTACCATGAGATTGGCAATAGTGGTTTTGAGCCAACAACTACAGGATATACTGCCATAACACAGTTTTTGGTTGTTGTTGGGTTTTTTGGATCTTTTACTGCATTAACAGTATCTGCTGCTGCACTCACCCAGGACTAGATCCCAGTATGAGCACTGCTGCGTGGCCTGGAGGATGGAGCACCCAGTGTCTTACAGTGGGTGCTGTTTAACCCCTCGTTGGACTGAAAGGCTTCTTGTGACACATTATGCACACACAGGGCTTATTATTTTACTTTTATGTGTAAACTAACCACACATGCACACGGCAGCCGTTGATGCCAGAGTCGAGCTTGTCTCCGGATCAACAGCTGCTTACCGCCGTACGAATACAACCGCAGGTAACCAACAAATAATGTATCAGACGCACCCCATAAACACAGTCCACTCCCATCAGCAAATAAAATAATGAACATTGGTGGATCACTAATAGTAACAGATACCTAGTTTATTTGTCTATGGTCAAACTGCTGAAGATTCATATGAGCTGGGTATGTGAGTTTTGCATTATGACAGATTTGAAAAATGTGTAAATGTCTTTATATCTGAATATAGCAGCCTTATCCGTTTTAGAAAACGCCTTAAAAACTCCTGCAGGGCCTCTTGAAGTGGGACTTTACCAACCCCTTAAAAACACTTCATATTTACACACAAACATCCGT
The DNA here is from genome assembly GCA_029853015.1 of Chelidonichthys spinosus. NCBI lineage: Eukaryota > Metazoa > Chordata > Actinopteri > Perciformes > Triglidae > Chelidonichthys > Chelidonichthys spinosus. The sequence continues at coordinate 21,541,256 of CM056834.1, read as the reverse complement.
TCTTCTGAATCAATCCTGCTCTCATCCATAAAATGATTATATATCCACCTTCACGACACACACCCCAAACTTAGCAAAGCACAATCACAAGCAGACATGCACTCACTCCCTTATCTTACAGGACGTACCGCATATACACAGTCCTGGATGCGACGCTGAGCCACTCAGCAAACACCGGCTGTAATAAACTGTGTGTGAGCATTGCATTTTCTCTCAGATACCACCACAAACATGATTCCCACGACGATAGCTAAAGCTATGTGCTAAAGTGAGTGTGTGTGTGATCAGACGACACACAGATCAGAGAGAGAAGAACTGCCTGAGGCAAGAGAGAAAAAGAACAGAGGAAAGAAGGAGATGGAGGGAGAAGAGGAGAGGAGAAGGAGAGGAAGTAGGACTTTTTTTTTTAGGGTACTCCTTTCAAGTACCATCCTCCCTGGAGCATGCACCAACACTAACACACACACACACTCTCCCTATCTCCTGCACTTACTTAACCCACCCACCAAGACTCAAGGGTGCATGAAGGACATCCACACATCTCTCTCTTCATCCAACTAGTTCTTTCTCTCCCTCTCTCGCTCACACACACACACTCCCCTCTCTGTTTTTCTCATTAAGCCAGCAGTAAATCAGATCACGCCTCTCCACAATAAATTACAGACATGGGAACGGAGGAGGATAGACAGAGATGGAGGTGGAAAAGGAGGAGAAGAGGAGTTGGGTTGTAGTGATGTCAGGATGCAGGGAGCAAAAAAGATGGGCGGATGATATATTATCCTGGAATGGGACATGAGTTAAATCACATACATGTGGACATGTACGTACAAGTAACACACACACACACACACACACTCACACACTCACACACACACACACACACACACACACACACACACACACACAGCATCAATAACACCACAGAATCAGCACCTTTCACGGTCCAAGGCAGCCGGACGCCGTCACACATTTTAGGGATCATGTGACCAGAGTCCACTCAAAGTCAGGCAAAGTCGTGAAGTCATGAAGGCATTTTAATGCACTTGTTTGTCTTGCAAGTGAACAAGAGCTTATTGTCGGCTGAAAAGACTTTTGGAACGAGTGACTCCTCCGACTCCTCCTCCGATAAGTAGAGGGAGATGTTTTGGTCGTCAGCGTTGTCAAAATAAAAATTCCCCACTCATTTTGTACAAAGACGCTGTTAGATGACTGGCATTTAGAGCCCGTCCAAGATTTAGATGGGTCAGAAACGTTCC